>JAWMAG010000005.1:1220000-1292500 GCA_037013455.1 Ceratitis rosa | reverse complement strand
TTCCTCTTTAGCTATATTTTTTCTGAATGCATAAATTGATTTTAAATAAAATTAAAAAAAATTAAATTAAGTTCGTTGACTGATAAGAAATAGAAAGTGTGTTGTGCATGGAAGATGTGCTTGTTTATTGATTTACGCCTCGCATTATTGTTTGGCTTTGAGTTTAACGTTTATACAAAGCTTTGTAAAATTTTGTCAATAATATGCATATTATTATTATTTTATTTTATTTTTCTAATTTTACTTTCATTTAATTAATTGATCATATATTATCCTATTTTCTATATTTTAGTATATATATTTTGTTTTGTGTTATTTATTATATTTGATTTTATAACTTTTATTTTATCTTATTTTTCTTTTATTTTAGTTTATTTAATTAAACTTATTTTATTTCATCTTTTTTTTTTAATTTTATTTGACTTTATTTTATTTTACTTATATTTTATTTTCTTGTTTTTTTTTAAATTTAATTAAAATATTTTATCTTTTCTAACTTATTTTAATTTATATATTTTATCTTAATTCGTTTTATTTTATTTTATGTTATTTTGTTTTGTATATTTATTTAGTTCCTTTAATTTATTTATTTTATGTCATTTAATTTAATTTAGTGTTTCATTTTATTTTGGTTTATTTTATTTGATTTATTGATTTAAGTGAATTTTTTTATTTTAATATAATTTAATTTTATTAAATTTTATTTAATTTATTTTTATTTCACTTTAATTTATTTTAATCATTTTATTTATCAAAATTTGATTTAATTATATTTTTTAAATTTTTTAGTATCTTTTGCTTTATTATATTTGACACTTTCTCTTTTCTCATTATTTATCTTTTATTAGATTTTATTAGATTTAATATTTATTGTATTTTATTTTAGCTTATATTATTTTGATTTTTTACTTTTATTTCGTATCATTAATTTATTTTTTATTTATTTTTTTTGGTTTTATTTTGTTTTATTTTCTTTTATTTTGTTTAATTTAATATATTTTTATTTTTTTATTTTTACCTTATTTACTTAATTTTGTTTTATTTAATTTATTTATTTTTCATTTTATTTTCTTTTTTTATTTCATTTAATTTATATGTTTTATTTAATTTAATTATTTTATTTTATACTATTTTGTTTTTTATAGGTATATATTTATTTGGTTTAATTTATTTTTTTAATATCATTTAATTTAATTTTTAATTTAATTTGATTTAATGTTTTATTTTATTTTGGTTTATTTTATTTGATTTATTGATTTAAGTGAATTTTTCTTTATTGTAATATAATTTAATTTTATTTAATTTAATTTTATTTCACTTTAATTTGTTTTAATTAATTTATTTATCAAAATTGGATTTAGTTAAATTTTTTTAAATTTTTTACATCTTTTGCTTTATTTTATTTGACATTTTCAGTTTTCCCACTTAATATTTTTTATGAATTAATTAATTAAAACGCCTTTTGCCATCGCTTTTCCGTGAAATAATCGTAGAACTGTTTACCACATTACGCCCGCAGCTGCCCACCTATCAGGCCAATTAAAAACGTTTATGTGGCTTTATTTGGCATATCCGTGCAAATTTGTGCCCCCGCCTATTACCGTTGGCGCATTTTCAGCATAGCGTGGTGGACGGGCGTTTGCGCATGCGCGTGCGTGCGCCACCTTTCAAAAAATTTCAAATCTCTTTGATTTTGCACCGGCTTACAAACTTACAGAGTTACTTTCAAAAATGCTATTAAATGTTCACATTTTGGTGGTTGTTAAAGGCGGTTGTTGTTGCTTTTTTATTATTGTCTTTGAATTTTTAATTCTATTCTGTTACAAACATACACACTTATGTACATAAGTGACTGAAAAACCGGCGAAGTGACTGTATTATCAAATTAGTTCACGGCAAAATGTACACCGTTGCTGCATTTTTAATTTTCAGTTACATGTGTGTGTGTGTGCGCATGTGTAAGTGAGGTGAGCAGAGCTGCAGGCTATCGAACTGGCTGGTGGCTCTGTGTGTTTGTACACCAGTTGTTTGTGATATTACGGTGGTGAACTAATCGGTAACGCGGTCGAAATCGAGACATTCAACATTTTTATTCGTATTCCGAGCTAGAGAAGCACAGATCAAGCAGAGTTTGAATGGCAATTACACGTGTAGAGCTCGGGATGCTCAAAGCAGATATACCGCTATAGGGAAAGAACCAGAGATTTTGAATTTACTTTTATGGGGATTGAGTTTGGATGCTTTGGATGTACGCCAACTTAGGGTAAGAGGGATCTGACTTTTCTAATACGAGTTCAAACTCAACTCACTTTTCATCTACTTAGCGGAATTCGCTAGGCAGTGAGTGTAGAGAAACGAAGGTGGAATCTAAGCAGATTCTGAGGTTTAACCCTTTTGGTAGTATCTCCACCCACAGAAAATCGGAAGTTCGAACCTTCGTTAATGAAGTCGAATATCCGTCATATCCCTATCAGGTATGTATTTACGAGTTTTTGTGTACTACTGCATTACACTCGATTTACCGCTTTGCTGTTTGTCTCCCTGTCTGTCCGCCCGCCAGCGAGTACTACTGGTAAATAAATCCAACTTGTGGAGTGATGCATAAGCTTGTTGAGCATGCGCTCAGCCCGTGCTAGAACGTCAATTATAACAACATCAACAACAACAAACACAACAAACAAAGCTACTTATGACCGACCGAACGACACATCAACCGATGAACGAACGAACAAACGTAAGACTAACCGTCCACACCAACCAGTTACTGCGCGACCAACACCAATACCACCATCACCATCAGTAGTTCCAATTGCCGTTAAATGCTAAAGAGCCAAGAACGTCTAGTATCCGCATCCAGCGAGCGTAAAGTAACTAGGAGCCACATTACCACGCTGCGAGTGCTGTGATATTTGTTGCAGCAGGTGTATTGTTGTTGGTCTAGGTGTAGCTGTTGCTCAGCTCTACCCGTTGGTAATGGGATGCAGTCAGAAAGTTATGTGCACAGGCTTGCCACTCCAAATACACCATTGTATGGGTGCAGAATGTCGTGGTCTTGTGCCCGCTGGTGGTTGGTGTTGTCGTTGACTGACTGCACCATAACCGACCGAACCGTGCCAGCGCCATTCTTGCAGCCATTCTAATGGTCTTGGCACACTCTTGCATAATCCACAACCAACGAACGAACGACCGACCGACCGAAGCTCGTCCAAGTCGTCGCTCGCTTATTTATTTATTTTTATTTTATTTAATTTTATTTATTTTTTTCTGAATGTGCGCCCTTGACGGAGTTTCTTGACTTGGCGTTCAAGCGTTTAAACTTCAAAAAACCAGAACAACGGCACATATGTACATATGCGAGCGTACACAAACAGTAGTAGGAACAACAACGAGAACAATTCTAGTGCAAAAGAAGCAATTGCATGGCTATGAATTAAACAAGGCTGAAAGTGAGTACAAGTAAAAGCAGTGCGACTCGACCAGCAAGAGACGGCGTAGTTGGCTGTGCACTTGTTATCAGTGGAAGAGGTTGACTTAGATAAGCAAATTGTTGTCTTTAATTGCAAATTCAGGAAAATTTTGGAAAAACATTTTATCTTCGTTTCGTAAATATTTCGATATCAGAGGTATTTTTTCCAAGCTATGGTCAAAGTCCTCGAAGGCCTTTAGCTGATTTTCGGAATTGTATCACCTCGCGCTTCCCTTTTACTTTTTTAATATTCTTTTTTTTTGGATGTTGGTAGAACCAAGACTCGAACCGCTCGGCTATTGCATCTCAGAATTTACGAATTTTATTTTAAGTAACCTCTGCGAAAGATAGCCTGGCTTCCGATACTTGAGATGTCATCTGCGGAAGTAAGCTGTCAGCATGACTGCTCCTTTTCCAAAGCCCCGAAATTGGCTCATTGTAAGCAATCAGACGGATTTACCTCGTCTACCGAGAAATAAATAAAATCTTGATCTGAGACTGCTTTTTGCCTTCAGACTTCCATAGCAATATAAAGAAACCAACCTTTATAATTAATTAGGCTAATTAGGAAGCCGTGAAGCGTGTATTTCTAGAAGGATTTTGAGCACATATCGAGGCTTCGCTCAACGATCTCCAGAGATTCTTTCATTAACTATCAATCATGCTCTCATGCTAGAGTCAAAGCTCTTTTTCTCATATGGAGCTTACCGAAATCATGCTTTCTTCGTCACCGAAATCCGCGTTTGCCTTCGGAACTCTACTGACCGACCCCTTTTTCACTATCTCCTCTTCCCAGATTTTGTCTATATTGTTTTTGTGTATGTTTTCATATTTTTTGAATAACCAATTGTTGGACCAGGCAGACTAAACTAAGAGTCTTCTGTCTTCGTGTCTTCTGCAGGTTTAGAGCAAAGCTTAGTGCTTTTAGCGATCAGTGTTTTTAGCAACCAAATCTGTTTCGAGGCACAACTAACCACTTTCCACTCCGTAAACAAAACACTTTACTCGTATCTTATCTTAAATACATTTAATTCACACAATTACAAACAACTTTGACCAGTAGTCAATTTAGAAAAAAAAAGACTTGAAGATCTTCAAGGCAATCCAACTTTGATATGCTTTTATTTAATATAGCTCGTCCGGCGTTTCTGCATGCTGGGTTTCTTCGGCCGCGTAATGCCGCGACGATTTATGCCGAGACCTTTTCGTTCCGTCTTCGTTTCGCTGTTGCCATTACCCACACCACCACGACCAGCACTACCAACGGACACACCACCACCACTCGCCCGATGTGATTTGACCGCCATAGCACGTAAACGAGGATCTTGTTGCTGTTGATTCTTACGCGCCCACACAACATAGCTGAGCTTCTCATCAGATGACATTTGACGCCAACGTTCGCCAGCCGCACAGCAAATTTGCTTTCCCGACATAGTCTTGTAAGCGCCTCGCTTCATAAGATTTTGCCGAAACTCATGCAGAAAAATGAAGAACGGGTTGGTAGCCTTTGATTTGGAGTTGGCTAAGTGGTTCGCACAATTGGTATTGGCATCCTCACTCTTTTTCTCGGACATGATTATGTCGGATTTTGTTTACAAAATTTCGTAAATTTATAAAAATCAGAATTTTAAAATTTTAAATTTTCTGGCTTTCAGAAACTTCAAAATATAATTTAAAAAAGTTTTTATTTTAGTTTTGAGTTTTTGAAAAAAAAATATCAAAGTATAAATAGTATAAAGTATAAGTTATTAAATTAATAATAATTTTTCTTTCGTGAAAGCTTGGTATGAAAGCTTCTTACAAACTTGAACAAATGAAAAATTTCGGAAATTTTTAATAAAGATGGTCGTAGGAAAGCTTTCAGAAAATTACATACTGAAGCAGAGAATTTATAAAAACTATAATTACTATAGATTCTCTGAGTTTGTGCGAAAGCTTCGGAAAAGCTTTTTATACTAAAGTGGTTTCTTAATTTAATCAATTTGAAATAAAATAAAATCAAATTCATATTAAATTAAAATAAAATAAATTGATTTAAATTGAAATAAATGAAATATATTTATATTATTATAAAATAATTGAAATTAAACTGAATCAAATAAAAGTTAATTAAACTACTTTAAATAAAATATACTTAAATTAAAATTAAAATTAAAATTAAAATTAAAATTAAAATTAAAATTAAAATTAAAATTAAAATTAAATTAAAATTAGAATTAATATTAAAATTAAAATTAAAATTAAAATTAAAATTAAAATTAAAATTAAATTTAAAATTAAAATTAAAATTAAAATTAAAATTAAAATTAAAATTAAAATTAAAATTAAAATTAAAATTAAAATTAAAATTAAAATTAAAATTAAAATTAAAATTAAAATTAAATTTAAAATTAAAATTAAAATTAAAATTAAAATTAAAATTAAAATTAAAATTAAAATTAAAATTAAAATTAAAATTAAAATTAAAATTAAAATTAAAATTAAAATTAAAATTAAAATTAAAATTAAAATTAAAATTAAAATTAAAATTAAAATTAAAATTAAAATTAAAATTAAAATTAAAATTAAAATTAAAATTAAAATTAAAACTAAAATTAAAATTAAAATTAAAATTAAAATTAAAATTAAAATTAAAATTGAAATTGAAATTGAAATTGAAATTGAAATTGAAATTGAAATTGAAATTGAAATTGAAATTGAAATTGAAATTGAAATTGAAATTGAAATTGAAATTGAAATTGAAATTGAAATTGAAATTGAAATTGAAATTGAAATTGAAATTGAAATTGAAATTGAAATTGAAATTGAAATTGAAATTGAAATTGAAATTGAAATTGAAATTGAAATTGAAATTGAAATTGAAATTGAAATTGAAATTGAAATTGAAATTGAAATTGCAATTAAAATTAATATTAATTATAATAAATTAAATTTCCAAAATCTCGAACGACAAAAAAATATGTTTCTCCTCTGAATGGGACCATGGCTATTTTAGCTTTAGGAGGCCATTGTATTCTTCATCGGTTCCACTAGCCTCGATATCTCGGAGCATTTTTTCACTTTCTGCAGCGGGAGTTAAGGATGGTGACCCGCTTTATACCCGCTGTATGGTCATCAAACCCTCAGTGCTGATGTTAAATAATAGATATGTATATAATTTATATTTCTTTTTCACCATCCCTGCAGTTCTCATCCTGCCTGATTGTGTTTTAGTCCAGAAAATTTCTACTTTACGACAAGTCATGTTTCCTGGACCAACGCCTCGCCAGGTTTCGAGCATGCAATAGTTGCAGGGTATTCTCCGACTTCACCACGTTCGGCACTCTGTCTTTGACTTACGGTTCGTAAGGGCCAATGCTTTTAGTACCAGTTTGAACTTTGAACTTTTTATGCTGTTGGAGGGTTTCGGGCTTAGGTCACATACGAACCATGCTCTACTAGCTCCTAATATCAGGCGCTCTCTTTTTCAAAGTTGAAACAACTTCTGTTTTTAGTCTCTGTATTGTATTATAGGCAGAGCCACTTTGTGTAGCGAAAGTTTAGAGCTCACTCTGGAGCGGAAAGCTCTATAGAGGGAAAGGCTCTAGGAACCTCTTCCTTGGTTACCTTTGTATTATTTATGCATTTTCATTAACCTTTTTTGTTCCGTCACCTGTTCGGCCATGGTAAGGCCACTGCTACTCCCGAAATCTTTCCAGTATCAGGGAAATTCCAGTGAAACACAGCCTAGCCAAACCTCTGGTTGAATTATAGATTGGTAGCTCTTGGTAGATTAAAATCTTAGAAATAGTGTTTTTATTCTCGGTAAAATTCAATGACGCAATAATGACTGCATATAAGCAACCCTTGCAGGGCTAGCATGCATTCCAGTAAGTAGGGGTCACTATCGTGTGAAATAAATGAGAATGCACATTCCAAGCTTTAACAGTTCAAGCATGAAAGGACCGACCTTAGCTGAGTTAAAATAAATAATTTCAATTTTAAAATATATTTCAATTAAAAAGCCACTCATACATATATAACTAATTAAGTAATTAAAGTACATATGTACATATGTGTATACCTATACGTATATATATGTGTATGCATTTCTGATTTGGTGATGCTTGACTTATTTTGTTTAAACTTTAAAGCGACGTCCTTGACTAAATACAAAGACAAAAACACATACACACACATGCACATACATGCACATACATTTGTATGCAAGAATGTGCAATTATAGTCTTCACAAATGCAATAATAACCGTACAAAGTACCAACCGTACAACACCAACGACCGACTCTTGCTGCCTATTTAGAGCGTTTAATTGTGGCATTCTCCGAGCCGGCCCTGAGTTGGTTGGCTTGTTGGCTCGTTGGTTGCTTGGTTGGTCACTCAATATTCTTCATTTGCATATTATTTGAACGCGCGAGCAACCGGATTAGATAAACAGAAAAAAAAGACAAAAAAAAACAAAAAACTGAAAAATATTTATAAAATATATTATTAGTGTTATTATGATTAAATGTATTAAACGGAATAATATTCATAGATTGGTATGCTTTCATTGTTCTTGTTGTAACGCTGCAAGCACAAGCACACACACACACACACACATACATGCACACGAAGTGAACTGCTGCATAATTTAAAAAGTCACATTGCTGTATTGGGTTGGGCTACTGCGCATGCGTCCCGTACACGGCAAATAATAATTAAAAAAAATTAAAAATAAAAAACTTAAATTAGAAATAAGTAGTAAATTATATAGAAAATACATGCAAGTGCACCCAAAGGCCGCATGGCATTTCATTTATGCAGTGTAAGAATTATTTTTTGAATTTTTTTACCCTACAAAAACAACATATCTAGTGTGGCCATTTCAAAATAATATCAACGCAATTAAACATATGCATGCAAACACACAATGATATACATACATATACTTGTAATATATGTATAAACATATACATATGTATAATTGCGCGTTACCGAAACGATTAAAATGTTTAAGTTAATCAAGTTTGTAAAATCGGATTAGTTAGGGTGTTATTGCTCACTCGACTACGAACGAGATATTGATCGATATAATTTGCGTATGCAGATAAAGCATTTAGCAATGATAAGTGGTTTTTGCCATGAGCATAATATGCTACTTGTACGCTTATATTGTACATACATACGTGTACATACATACGTGTACATACATACGCATATAGAAATGTGTGTCTATGCTAATATGACGATTATATTATTAATTGGATTTAATTGCTGGAAGATCGAATGCTTGTTTAATGTGGGCAGACATCTGTGGCAAAAATTAAAAAAATTATAATTAATCAAAATGGAAAATCACACCCAAATATTGTATGATAAAAACTCAGCAAACAAACTAAAAGTAAAAAAAAAAAATAATAATAACAATAACACTATGCAACACTAAATTTCCGACAAGGCTCTCGTGATCAGAAGTTGAATGGAGACCTTAATCTTGAATTTCTGCATCATTCTTTTTGCATTCTTAGCTGGTATAAGAATCTGTAAACATTACCTCGTTTTTGCTCCAAGTGGATTTTTAGCATTTTCTTAATATTTTGATATGATCATATATTGTCAACCGCATGAAATATGGCTCAAGTATCTGAGGAGAAATTGTTGGATATTGAAGAAACGAAAAATATACAAACCAACTTACCGAAAAAAAATAATTTTTGTCCTCCAAAACACAAAAATGATAATTTTTCACCGTTTTTGGCCAATATCTCAGCTATAAGTCCACGATTTTTTCTTTCTTTTTTTTTCTTTACTTCGAATCAAACAACTTATTAGGCTTATATTAATGATAGTTTCATTCTCCGCTATTGTGGTTCATCATCATCAGCACCATCAGCAGCAACATCATCTAGATCAGGGTTAGTAAAAACATTTATTGGCATATCTTCGTCCGTGTTCTCTTCATATCTATTAAAATCCAGGTCATCGGTGTATACATTTTCGATTTGGCTTATTTTGCTTGACCACTAAGTACTTCAGCAAGTATTGCTTCCAATTTTTGTATCCCTTGTATCCATTGGCTTGGTGATCTAGTGAAAACACTCACCTTATTCGTCGACTCTTGAGGCAATTGTTGCAAAAATTCATGTCATGGCTGTTCATAATAGTTCCCCAAATCATTGCTCTTAATGGCAACCATGCTTCGAGATAATCGTCTCTCAGTAAATTTATGAAGCTTAGACTTTTAATTTATTTTCTTTGGTTTACGTCAGATATTTTTCTCCAATCTTTTATTTAACATTGGTTCGAATATCATGATTTCCAATTACAAAGGAAGCAAAGAAATATTGAGAAATCTATCGCCCTTCTCAACAACACCTTGTAATATGTTTATGACCTTTAGGTCACAACAAATCTTCCATGTTTGTTCTTCTTATTCGATTTTTTCCAATATTTCCAATGTTTCATAAGTTTTCTTAATAAGTATGCCGAATCCAAATGCAATGGATTGTTTTTTGTTCATTCTGGACAATATAATATCCTTCAAACTTTTCACTAAACCGCCATTCATCGGCATTGTATTCCATTCCCAACTTACGTACCATATCATTGCAGTAAGTGCACGTATTTTCATCGCTAGGGGCATCAAATTTCTGGAAATCAGTTTGATGTTTTCGGTATAATATGGAGTTCACATTGTGAAATTTTGCTCTTCGCAAATGTGGTCAAAAATTCCTCATTACGTTGCAATAAACACAATTTAGCCACAATGTAATCCATTTTGTTTTTTGTGAGTGGTTCTGGTGCATAATTTTGAACTTTGGGTTCCTAATCAAAATCTATTCGATTGCTTAGATCAGTTCCTTCTTCCTCGGATGAATTTTCTGGAGTCGAAGGATGGGGTAAATTAAAATACAACAAAATAGATTACAATAATATAATATAAAATAAAACAGCATAAATTGTAATAAAATGAAATAAAATAAATTGTGATCAATTAATTTTAATTTTAATAATAAAATAAAATAAAATTAAATTAATTAAAAAAAAGTAAAATAAAATAAAATAAAATAAAATAAAATAAAATAAAATAAAATAAAATAAAATAAAATAAAATAAAATAAAATAAAATAAAATAAAATAAAATAAAATAAAATAAAATAAAATAAAATAAAATAAAATAAAATAAAATAAAATAAAATAAAATAAAATAAAATAAAATAAAATAAAATAAAATAAAATAAAATAAAATAAAATAAAATAAAATAAAATAAAATAAAATAAAATAAAATAAAATAAAATAAAATAAAATAAAATAAAATAAAATAAAATAAAATAAAATAAAATAAAATAAAATAAAATAAAATAAAATAAAATAAAATAAAATAAAATAAAATAAAATAAAATAAAATAAAATAAAATAAAATAAAATAAAATAAAATAAAATAAAATAAAATAAAATAAAATAAAATAAAATAAAATAAAATAAAATAAAATAAAATAAAATAAAATAAAATAAAATAAAATAAAATAAAATAAAATAAAATAAAATAAAATAAAATAAAATAAAATAAAATAAAATAAAATAAAATAAAATAAAATAAAATAAAATAAAATAAAATAAAATAAAATAAAATAAAATAAAATAAAATAAAATAAAATAAAATAAAATAAAATAAAATAAAATAAAATAAAATAAAATAAAATAAAAAAAAATAAAATAAAATAAAATAACATAAAATAAAATAAAATAAAATAAAATAAAATGAAATAAAATAAAATAACACAAAATAAAATAAAATAAAAAAATAAAAAAATAAAAAAAATAAAATAAAATAAAATAAAATGAAATAAAATAAAATAAAATAAAATAAGACAAAATAAAATAAAATGCACAAAATGAAATCAAATTAAAATACATTAAATAAAATAAATTAAAATACAATAAATAATATAAACTAAGATTAAATTTAATATAATTAAATAATATTAAATAAAATAAATCAAATAAGATAAAATAAATTAAATTAAAAAATGAAATAACATAAAATAGAATATAATTAAGTAAAATGAACAAAATAAAATTAAATTAAAATAAATTTAACAAAATACAATAAAACTGAAATAAAATTTAATAAAATAAAATAAAATAAAATAAAATAAAATAAAATAAAATAAAATAAAATAAAATAAAATAAAATAAAATAAAATAAAATAAAATAAAATAAAATAAAATAAAATAAAATAAAATAAAATAAAATAAAATAAAATAAAATTAAATAAATTAAAATAAAATAAAATAAAATAAAATAAAATAAAATAAAATAAAATAAAATAAAATAAAATAAAATAAAATAAAATAAAATAAAATAAAATAAAATAAAATAAAATAAAATAAAATAAAATAAAATAAAATAAAATAAAATAAAATAAAATAAAATAAAATAAAATAAAATAAAATAAAATAAAATAAAATAAAATAAAATAAAATAAAATAAAATAAAATAAAATAAAATAAAATTAAATTAAATTAAATTAAATTAAACTATATGAAATAAAATAAAATAAAAGAAAAAAAAATAAAATAAAATAAAATAAAATAAAATAAAGTAAAATAAAATAAAGTAAAAAAAAAAATAAAATAAAAAAAATAAAATGAAATGAAACAAAATCAAATAAAATCAATTAAAAAATAAAATCAAATAAAATAAAATAAAACAAAATAAAAAAACTGAAATAGGATGAAACCAATTAATTAATATAAAAAAAATATAAAACAAAGAAAAAAAATAAAAATAAAATAAAATAAATGAAATAAAAATAAAATAAAATCAAAAATTTTAAAAAATAAACTTAAATAAATCAATATGTAAAAGTAAAATAAGTTAAATTAAAATAATTTAAAGTAAAAGATCATGATTTCGGTTATTTTAGGCAACTGCCAGCTGGTCTGCATTTTATTTTATCCTTTCATCTAGCCGCCATGACTAATACGTTCAGTATTTCCGTCTGCAAGCAAAACAAAGAAAATCAAAACGCTTTTACATACGTATATATTTATATTCAGCATATTAGTAAGTACCAAATTCCAAAAGCTATTAACGATCATTTAAATTATTGCTGCTGCTTTGTTTCTTAATTACAAACGATTTTTTTCTTTTCAAAAGGCACATTGGTATGCATATATGCATATACATATTTACATAAATAAAATATCATTCCTCATTTGTGGTTTGTAGTTAAACTAAAAACATATACAAATTACTCAACAATAACAATTTAATCTCATTAATTTAGCAGAATATTTTTGTCGATTTCGATATAAGAAAAATTTTTAATACCGAAAAATTCCAACAATTAAACCGTGACTTTATACATGTTTACAGCTTGAAAGAAACTCAAAAAGAAAAAGGAAAAAAAATAGATAAGTATAAATACAAGCTCATATATGCCAATGTGTGCAAAATAATTACTTTGAATTGCATTTAGTGCAAATATGTCAGTATGCGTGACCAAGAGACGGATTCAGTGGCCAACAACAACACTTTCAGATTGAATGGAGACAAAAATAGATTTATAAAAGCAAAAATTCAAAGTAAACCAAAAAAAAAAAAAATAGCAAAAAATATATAAAAAGGAAACCAAAATATCAGTACAACAACAACAGTCCACAGGCGTTCCAACAAAAGAGACCTTGCTTTCGATTTCAATCCATAAAATGCTCAATAGCCATATATACGAACGTACATATGTACATATATAGGTACATGTATAATTTAATATATATGTACATATTATGGCCACATTATCGTTGTTGATACAGTAAGCAAAGAAGACATAAAGACGTAGAAACAGAAAAGAAGATTAAGAAAAACAGAAAAAAATAAAACCTTTTTAGTATTTTTATAGAATTATACCAACAAGTTTACTTGGTTACATATGTATATTCGTATACAAATATGTACATACTTGTATATACTAACGTATCTAGATTAGCTGGTAGCTAGTATGAAGTTAAGTGAGTTTGGTGCGCATGCGCAAAATTCTTACTTCGTCTTTAGACCTATAGGCACAAAAGAAAAGAAAATAACAACAACAACACAAACAAGAATAAAAAACTGACTCGCCGGGTGTGTTTTGAAGGTAATTTATATAAAGTCGTAAATAAAAATACGATTTAAATTCACTTTTATATATATATATGTATATGTATGTATGATATGTGTCAGTGATTGGAAGTGTGTATGGATATAGAAGTGGAACAGAAATAGAAGTAGAAAACACGCTTTTGAGTATTAGTTTATCTAACGGATATCAACAACAAGAAAGCTATATACATATATACATTTGTATTTTTGTATTCATACAAACAAACTTACGCTCTCTTTAGAGCTACCAACTCACTTGCAACCAAGTCACTTGCTGCATATTCCAACAGGGACGATCGGCCAAAGAGTCAGCTGGTCAATCGCAACACTTTGCAATTGCGCAGAACAAGTAAGAGAAGGCAAAGAACTAAAACAAAAAATATGTTAACATGTATATATAAATGTACATACTCGTATGCATGTTCAGCTCACAAAAACACAACGCTCCTTAGACACTTGAGAGCCACATCGGTAAACGGCTCTACTGGCTGTCGACGAACAAGTACATACATACATATAAAAACCAAAAGACTTAATACATTTTAACTAAAATATCAACAACAACAACTCTTAGAAAGAATCGAATGAAAAGAAACAAAAAATAAATCATCAATAAAAACAAAAATGTTTGCCACAATGAAAGCAAATCATTAAAAATGGAATTTATGTACGATCAAGCAATGCGCAAAAGTACATACACATAAACATACAAGTGTATACACGTATGTAAATTGACACATATACATACATATGTATTGATATACATGCAAATACATATGTGTACACAAAAGTACGCAAAAATGTATTAAAAAACGGACGGTGGGTTCTATTGCGCTAAACTCGTCCAAGCTCCGATTGTAGGTTGTCCAAATCGCAAGTTTCGATCGCGCGTTGGCTATGGGTATGGCAAAGCGCTCTTAGCTGTACATATGTATATGTAAATACTTGTTACACCAGCACATACGTTCCTTTAACATACTATAATTTTCATTAATTTCATATACTATGTTTATTTAATCGTTTATTATATTTCATATCTTTAATTTTATTGTGTTTTATTTTATATAATTTTTTAAATCAATTTTATTTTAAATAACTTTGTTTCATTTAGCAAAAAACCTTTTTCGTTTATTTTAATTTAATTTATTTAATTTTCTTTTATAATTAAATAAAATGATGTAATCTTTAAACTTAAAAAACTAAAATGAAGTAAAAAAATTTAAAATGTAAGAAAATTGAAATAATATAAGAAAATTAAAAAATATAAGAAAATGAAAAAATAAAATAAAATGAAAATAAAATAAAATGAAAATAAAATAAAATAAAATAAAATAAAATAAAATAAAATAAAATAAAATAAAATAAAATAAAATAAAATAAAATAAAATAAAATAAAATAAAATAAAATAAAATAAAATAAAATAAAATAAAATAAAATAAAATAAAATAAAATAAAATAAAATAAAATAAAATAAAATAAAATAAAATAAAATAACATAAAATAAAATAAAATAAAATAAAATAAAATAAAATAAAATAAAATAAAATAAAATAAAATAAAATAAAATAAAATAAAATAAAATAAAATAAAATAAAATAAAATAAAATAAAATAAAATAAAATAAAATAAAATAA
Source organism: Ceratitis rosa (assembly GCA_037013455.1). Classification (NCBI taxonomy): domain Eukaryota; kingdom Metazoa; phylum Arthropoda; class Insecta; order Diptera; family Tephritidae; genus Ceratitis; species Ceratitis rosa. Next base: position 1,277,274 of record JAWMAG010000005.1, on the reverse strand, counting down.
AATAAAATAAAATAAAATAAAATAAAATAAAATAAAATAAAATAAAATAAAATAAAATAAAATAAAATAAAATAAAATAAAATAAAATAAAATAAAATAAAATAAAATAAAATAAAATAAAATAAAATAAAATAAAATAAAATAAAATAAAATAAAATAAAATAAAATAAAATAAAATAAAATAAAATAAAATAAAATAAAATAAAATAAAATAAAATAAAATAAAATAAAATAAAATAAAATAAAATAAAATAAAATAAAATAAAATAAAATAAAATAAAATAAAATAAAATAAAATAAAATAAAATAAAATAAAATAAAATAAAATAAAATAAAATAAAATAAAATAAAATAAAATAAAATAAAATAAAATAAAATAAAATAAAATAAAATAAAATAACATAAAATAAAATAAAATAAAATAAAATAAAATAAAATAAAATGAAATGAAATGAAATGAATTGAAATGAAATGAAATGAAATGAAATGAAATGAAATGAAATGAAATGAAATACAATACAATACAATACAATACAATACAATACAATACAATACAATACAATACAATACAATACAATACAATACAATACAATACAATACAATACAATAAAATTAAATTAAATTAAAATTATTAAAAAAAAAAATAAAATAAAATAAAGTGAAGATAGTGTAACAAAATAAAATATATTAAATATATCGTTGGTCCGTTGATTTGATTCCTGCTAGAAGAAGTCTGAGGTGATCTCCGAAACAACTACTGCTTCCACCTTTTTGTTGCTGTGTGATAAAATATTTAGTTCGCCTTCAATTAAAGCTCTCATATTTATAGCAAAAATTAAAATAATTATATTTAATGAAAATAAATTAGCTTAAATTAAATCAAATTATATAAAATAACTAATAAAATAAATTAAAACTAAATAAAATAATGCTAAAAAATATAGCTAAATAAAATTGAAAACATTAAAAAAAAATTGAATTAAATTTTATGGAAGTAGTTCTGTTATCGAAACGAAATGAAATGATTAATGTTGAAACCGCAGAAATTCATATCTAAGGTTAATTTTAGAATGTTTTAGAATTCATACTAATTAATTTGAAAAGTATACTTTAGTTTTTACGTTTAACGTTAAGATAGCATTTAGCTCCGATTAAAAACGAAATAAAACTTATACTGATCATATTTTAACCATATCATTTCGAAATGTTTCAACTGAGTTGATATACATTTTAGGATTAACGTGAATTTCATTGATGCAGTCTTGAAAAAAACTGATAAGAATAGAAAAGAATAAATAAAATAAAGCTAAATAAATTAATATTTAAAACAAAACAAATTAAATTAAAAATAAAAATGGTATTTTTATAACAAAATAAAATAAATTAAAATATGGAGTTTTATAATTTCTAATTTTTTTTTGCAAAAACAAATTAAAAACGCAATAAACAATGGAAAGAAATTAACCTGTAATCAGAAATGCAACAACAAGACAAACTATAAATGTCATAGTTGCAAAATTCTATGTTGTATCTTTGTATATAGTCTACACCATTTATAAAAGCAAGACAGAAAACAATTATTAACAACAAGAGAACCAAATAGACTAGCAGCGCAATCTATCGTAACAACAACGAAATTGAAAGCGCTTAATTTTAAGTGAATGCAAAAAGTTACGTCACATTAGATAAATTTATATGCACAGTGAAAAAAACAGGGCAGTATAAAAATGCCGAAACATACATTTGTATACATATGTGCATATGTATGTAGTTTCAATCATACACGTAAAGCGCACCCGCTTGTCGCTACACCATCGTCACCATCACCCTGCTGGTCCCTCATTTCGGACAACGTACAATTTTCTATTTATGTATATTTTTATATATGTTTTATGTATGTATATGTAGGTATGTATATTGTGTACGTACATATGAGCATCAGCTCCCCACCTGTTTTGGGTGAATGTTTGACAGGAATTACAAAGAAAAATGCCAGAGTGGCAGAGAGCAGATAATAATAAAATAAAGATTTTTAAATTTGCAATTCCACTAAATATTTTGGAAAGAATGTAAAAATATTTTATATATTTTTTTTTTTGTTTTTCTTTTTCTTTTCTACCCTTTTTTTGTTTAATTTTCGATGTTAATAAGAGGCATTTTATTATCATCAACTCGTGCAATCGTTGCTATCGAGCAAGTATACCTACATACATACGTGTATATGCATGCACATATGTATATATAATGCATTGCTGCATTGTTTGTGATTTGTAGAAAAATAATTGAAATTATTATTTGTTTTATTTACACGTGGTGAAAACTGTTAAGTTTGTTGACTGTATTTGTGTTCATACATGTGTACATGTTTACATTTATACAGATGCACCTCAATACAATTCAATAAAACTTCAAATTTATTAAGAATAAAAATCGATGAGATTCACAGAAAAATTACGTAAAATAATAATACTACATTTGAGTGGATGCGGTTGATGATCAGAGCGACCTAAGCCTATAGGCCCGTTGTGATAAGTAGTATTTTACCTACGCTTAATACTTTTTGCAGCCTTAATCATGATTAACTGATTTCACTTTTTTTTATTTATTTATGTTATTTAAGTTAATTTTAATTTTTAATAAATTATGGTTTTTTTGTTGGTTTAATTTATTTCATTTTATTTTATTTTGCATTTAATTTAATTTTTATTTTCAAATTACTTAATTTATTTAAGTTTTTTTATGTTACTTATTTAAATTATTTGTTTTATATTTATGTTAATTTATTATATATTATTGTATTAAACTTTTTTAACTTCCTTTTATTCTATTTAGTTTTATTTTATTTTTTAAGAATATGTTGTATTTTATTTCCTTTTATGGCATTCCTTTTAGGAGTAAATATCGTTTGTTAGCGACAGCTTAGCTGCAAACCAATTATAATATTATTTTATTTTTTTATTTATTTTATTTCATTTTACTTTCTTTTATATATTTTATTATTTTATTTTTTTAATTTATATTATTTAATTTAATTTTCTATTCTATTTTATTTTAATTCATTATATTTTTTAAGTTCATGTCATTTTGTTTTATTTTATTTTATTCTCTTTCACTTTATTTATATTATTTTAGTTTTATTATTTTACTTTCTTTTTTTAATTAACTTAATTTATTTTATTTTGTTTTATATTTATGCTAATTTAATATATTTAATTTTATTTGAATTTATTTTATTATATTTAGTTTCATTTTTTTCTAGGATTTTGTTGTATTTTATTTCCCTTTATTGCATCCCGTTTGGGATTAAATATCGTTTGTTAGTGACAGCTTAGCTGCAAGCCAATTAATTAATTATTTTATTTCATTTGTCTTTCTTTTATATATTTTATTATTTTATTTTTTTAAATTCATATTATTTCATTTTATTTTATTTGAATTTAAATTTTTATTTTATTTTATTCTGTTTTATTTTATTTTATTTTATTCTACTTTAGTTTATTTTCCAAAGCCAAACTTATTTTATATTATTTCATTTAATTTTATTTTTTTAATTTAATTTTACTTCATTTAATTTTAATTTCATTTAATTAATTTTTTTATTTTATTTTATTTTTTTGTTTTATGTGATTTTTTTATATTAATGCATTTATTTTACTTAATTTTTATTTTACTTTTTCTTATTTGATTTATTGTGTTTTATGTTACTTTGGGTAATTTTTTTCTATTTTAATTAAATTTTTTTATATTACTTTAGTTTGTATTTTTTTTTAATTGTGCTATATTTTTTTTTAATTTGACTTAATTTGATATTATACTTAATTCTTTTTGTATGTATTTTAGCGTTTTTCTTTATTTAATTTTTTATTTATTTATTTATTTTTTTTTTCATTATATTTTATTTTATGTAGTTTTTTATGTTGGTCGGTTTTTTGTTTTGTTTTACTTTATTTTATTTCAATAAGCATTATTAAAATTTGTTTTATTTTAGTATATTTGAATCATTTTTGTTAACTTTATTTTTTTGTGTTATTTTATTATATGATATTTGGACTTCTATATATTTATTTATTTTATTTTTTTTTTTTGCTATTTTGCATTAATTATATTTTATTCTGTTTCGGTAAACTGTATTCTTTAATTTAATTAATTTAATTTAATTGAACTAAGTATATTATTCTTTTTATAAAACAATCAAGCTGATTGTTTTTTAAGTAAATGTATTTTAAGTTTTGTATAATTTCTCATTAATATATGTTTTTAATTGTAATTTATTTTATTTTCCAAATTATTTGTTTTAGTTTAATTTTTTTTATTTTAATATAACAATTTTTTTTATTCTTTTTAATAAAAGATATAACCTAAATTAAACTAAAATAAAATATGTTAAATAAAAATAAAATAATTTAATTAATAAATGCATTGTTTTATTTCACCTGCAACCTTACCATTGCATGAATTTATACAAAAAATCACCCAAACCACCGGCACCAAAAAGGCACCAATATGCCTCGAGCAAAACCGCAATAAATATAATTCTTTTTTAAGTGCACACGCATGTTAAAGCAGGGGCTAATTAAAAAATCCAAATACAAGCGAATTGACGAAGAAGCAACAAAAGGAAAAAATCTCAGCGGCAGCCCCAGCAACAAAACAATATAAACAAAAGACGTGATGTGTGTTTAAAACAAAGAAAAAGCGCAACATATGGTTGCATTATGGTGGACTCGATGAGTGTGCACTTTAAGAAAAAATGCCTGCGCACAGTCAGTCACACTTATGCATGCACTTGCATATATGTATGTATGTATGTATGTGTTTGTACCGGGGGCTGTGCAACACGCGTTAATGCGTCAAATGCACTCACACTCATACTCATACACGTACGCACACATGCAGACGTTGCAGCAATGCAGCAACTGCAACGAGGCAATATAATAAAATTGCATTGCATGCAACGACGACAACAACAGCAACAATTGTAAAGACAACAAATAATGAAATCAGCCAACAACATCTTCAGCTTTTTCTGCTTCTTCTTTTTCAGCTTCGAGCACTTCGAGAGTTGTCGTCATTCTTATCTTCTGCTATTTTATGCTCTTCCACTTCGCATTCATCGTTGTGTTGGTGGCACAACCGAAGTGCTCTGCTTGCACTTTTATAATAAAACGACAATAAAATAAATTGTTGAGTGCTTTTTTATTGTAATTAATATTTTATTTGTTGTTGCTGCTGCTGTTTTTAACATTTTTCTTTTGTTTCGAACAAGTGCTCTTTCACTCTGGGTTCCCCGCTTGGCGTACCAAAAGTTAATGCCTACAAGCAAATAAATAATAAAAATATATAAAATTTTTAAGAATATTAGTAAGTATGTTTGTATGTATATAAATAGGCATGTACAATACATACATATGCATGTATGTATGTATGTATGACGATGGCACATAGCAACTGGTGTGTTGTGTTGTCATTGCATGTGCATATTGCTCTCAATATGGTCGCTTATAGAGCAATAGCTACAACAACAACCCCAACAACTTTGCGTTGGCGACAAGTCGGTTGGAGAGTGGGGGGGGGGGGGGTCTCCTGCATGCCTTCATATAAAATTAATACCCTCAGTCAGTCATATACAAGCATATTTAGTTAATCTACATGTGTGTGTATGCATGTGACATATATATATACCCGTATATATATTATATATATGTATATATAAATAGGCCTGTTTCTTAATTTAAACATATACATATTTTATTATTATATTTATTATTCAAATAAGTACATTGTGTATTTGGCATTCTCGTAAGCTTTTCGATTTTGCACGCTCGCTTGCTCTCCATTCATTGGCAGAAGTTCTTCTGCTGCAATAACACTTTGCTGCGCTCAAAATCATATCTCATTCACTCATACGCTCAACCGCTATATTGAGTGCTTGTGCGGAGTAGTGTTGCTGCTGGCTCAACAAGCTCTCATTCACCTGTTTGTGCTCATTAGCTTAGCTTTTTGAAAGTATTTTTAGTATTTTTAGCATTTTTTTTGTTGCATTGACAATTTATTATGTTCAACGAAAATGCGCTGCACAAATGCAAAAGCTTTAATAAATTCTTGCTCAAAAGCATTAAGTGACGCTCTTTTTCTGTTTGCAATCGTATTGAAAATGTATACATGAATCCACAGTGTAGATTTTTGAACTGTATCTTGGTCAAACATTTTTAGAACTGCAAGTTTGATTACTGCATGAAAAATTATAGAAAATAATTTTAAAAGTAAATTTAATTATTTCAATGTATATCTGACATATCTGACATAAAATAAAAATCTACCTATTTTATTACGATTCAGCAGTGATTTGCATATGCAAATTCGCTAAATGATGTTTTTCATCGTTAACTCATATGCCATCCATACATCAGGCTTCTGTATGTGGTTCCAACTTCTTTAGCTCTTAGGCAATCGAAACAATGCTCGCATGACAGTCAGACTCGATGATTTTCATTATTTTATCGACATTTTCGACAATTGGCCTTCCAAACCGTGGAGCATTTCCTACATCAAAATTACTGAAAGAAAAACGCCGAAACCGAAATGGTGCATGATTGATTATTGTGGCATCAGAACCATAAACACTATTCACATTTTCAGCTGCTTGACTTGCATTTTCGATTTGATCGCAGAAAAACTGTAAAATATAGCGTATTTTCGCTTTGCTGGTGTCCATCTTTGACATGCGCTCAAACTCTACTAAGTTAAGTGATCAAAAGTTCTCCCGTTCCCCGTATAAAATATCTTCTTTCAAACCCCATATAGCCTAAAAAGTGACGTGTAGCTCACTTTTCCTTTATCGGAATTCAAATGTTTACAAAATAATTCTTAAATTACATAAAAATTTACGTTCTCATTTTCTTAACTTACCTTTATTAAACGTAAATTTTTTCTCTATCTTTTTTCAGGTATGTACATACAGTAATTTAAAAGAAACATTTGACAAGCTGTAAGTAAAATTTAACTTATGTATATCATACTAAAACTGAAAAATAATCATGTGTAAGTTTTTCTAGCGGAAATAATACTTTATGGTTGCAAGGAAACGCAATTGAATAATGACAAGTCGGACCTGGGAATATTTTTTAAGAAATAAGAAGAAATTTGCTCAAGTATTTTATAGAAAACCAAACTCTAATTTCTAACTATATTTTTTTTTAATAATTTAGTTTGAAAAGAAATATTATGAGACGACATACATAATTATACAATTGTGAACACCCGAAGAAAACCAAATTCATAAAAACAATATTCTTTAGAGAAAGAAAGTCATAATATCGAATGTAATTGTATGCGATGGTCAAAGCCGAAGATTGAAACTATTGATCCTTTATGATTTTTAAATATTTTAGAACCAAGACATTATAATTGCATGAAACAAAAATTGAAAGTGAAGTTATTGCGTGATATTGCAATCAGCAAATAAAAACTTAAAAGTAAAGAAAAATTCACAAAGCATATAAATGTATAAAACCGGCTTAGTTATTTCTGGAAATGCTTCCGATTTAGAGAAAAAGAGTTTCTATTATTTTTATTGTATTGAAAAGCCCCGTTGGGCTACATTAAATCAGAGAGGAGCATAAAATATGACATAGTGGTTTATGGACAACGCCTTGAAAATGTTTTCGATTATTTTATTATTGTACATTCATTGTTCTTATTTACTACATACATATTTGTATACATTTCTGTATTTAATATTAGAGTATTTGTGTTTATTTCTCCAGCATTATAAAGCATTCTGCTGAATGTTCTAAAAATCTTAATTTATAAAACAGTTTTTAAAATTTTCGCCACGATTTCGTTACACAGTTTAACTGTATGTATTTCAAGTACTCAAAGTTGCTTTCGAGTAGTTTCAAAAAACACTCAATACACTCATACATACTCATTCATTCCTCGCTCTTGTACTCTTGAGAGCAGTTTTGCGCTCACCAACGCTCGTCAAGCACTTGCTCTGTCTCATTATCGCATGAATTCTAGCTATCGCCAAGTGCCACCTTCGCACCTAAGTGCATCATCTCCTCTACCGCCACTTACGCCGCTATAGTAAGGGAGCTAACAACTCGATGGCAGTGTAGCCATTCACCAGCTGCTGCTGCTATTTGGTGTTGCTGTTGCTGTTGCTATTGCTGCTGCAAGCGATCGCCTGTTGTTGTTAGTTACTCTTATTTTCGTTGTAGTTTTTCGTATGTATGTTTGTATGTATATATATGTACATACATACTTATGTTATGTAGTTTGCCTTTTGCTATGCAATTATTACTGCTTCTGCTTCTTCGTTTCATCCCCGCTTAAGCCGCCAGCTTTGAATAGAGTTTTCTGCAGAGATAATACTTGTTAGTCGAAACAAAAATAAGAAAAAAACATACATATATACATATGTACATATGTAGGTATAAATATACATATATAAAAATAATAAAAGTTCAATTTTTGTATTGTTGTTGTTCTTCTGATTTTCGCCGCAGCTGCTTAGCTGCTCGTTCGTGTGTTTTCCCGGCTCCACGGCGACCGCCGAATGACCCTCAAGCTGCTACTACGAGCTGGTGGTATACAGTGGGGCTAGTTGATGTTGCTGCTGGTATTGTTATTGTTGTTGTTGTTGTAATTATAGATGTTGTTGCCGCTACTACAGCCGCTACTAAGCAGCGGAGGAGCTTCATTGTGCCGCAGTTTCATCGACCAGTTGTAGTCGTTCAGTTATTGTGACCGCGTCCAAAAGTGTCTCCAAAAATAACGCTCTATGTTTTCAATATTAATGTTTTCAATGTGTAAATGTTCATTTAATGCAAATAACTGCTGTTTGTTTCAATGAAAAGTTGATTGTCGTTAAGCAAAAAGCGCTCAGAAATATACTAGAAGGCGAAAGAAAGAAAGAAAAAAAAAACGATTTATTGAGTTGAAAGAAGTAAAGTTTGTTGGATGAATATTTTTTTCTTTGAAAATGATTTAATAAAAATCAGAAAATCTTTTTTCGAAATAACTACTTATGTACATACCCAAACTGTGTATGTATGTATGTATGTATATCTGAATTAAAAAATAAATAAATAAAATGAGTTCCAAGAAAGTCCAAGCTGCTATTATAAAAAAGTAGAAAAAACTGAAACAAAAATTAAATGAAATTGTGTCAGCTGTATGTAGTTGGTGCTTTCCTTTGCATTGTACATTGCATTGATTATTGCTAAAGCGAGCGAAAAATCGCAAATGGCAAAATTTATACCAAAGAAACAGTGATAAAGCAGAGAAATGAGCAGCAAAGAAGTTAAAAGTTGAAAATTATTTACTAGTAGCATACTTATGCTACATACATGTATATATAATAACCTCTTTACATACTTACATAAATTCATATCATCATATACAATACATACATATGTATGTATGTATATGCATGCTTGTATGTACATTCGTACTTAGGTGCATTTGAATGTTTTTTCAGCATAAGTAGTGCAAATTTAGCACTCGAAAATGCGCGACAAATACACCACTTCTCTAGTTGTTTCAACAACAACAAGAACAAATACAATACACCACCTGTTACCACGTACGCGCCTATCGCAGTGTGTATGTTGTTGTATTTAAATTTATGTTAGTTTACTTTGTTTTTATAAAATTTTTTATGAATTTACTATATTTTTCTTTCTTTTTAATTTAATTTAAGTTAATTTGATTTAATTTGTTTTAATTTAATTTAATCTTAATTTTTTTGTTTTGGCGTTAATGTTTTTATTTTCATTGATTTTATTTGATTATTTTGAGCTTAATTTATATAATTATATATTTTATGTTATTTTGTTTTTTCGGACGTAAATCGCCCAATTATGTGTTTTTATTTATTTGTATATCATTCAACTGTAAAATATATGGGATTCTATTTAATTTAATTTGTTTTACTTTATTTCATTTCATTTTATTTTAATTTATTTTATCTATTTTTTTCATATCGCTTTTTATTATTGTACATTATTATTACAATAAATATTGTTTATAATTTTATTTTCTTTTTCTAATTTCATTTTATTTTATTTTATTTCATTTTATTTTACTTTATTTAATTTAATTTATTTTAATTTTATTTATTTTAATATAATTCAATTTTATTTTATTTCATTTATTTTAATTTTATTATATTATAGTTTTTATATTATTTTTTACTAAATTAAAAGAAATATAGTTTATTATTTTATTTTAATTAATTTTCTTTTATTTTATTTATTTTTTTATTTTATTTTATTTAATTTTATATTACTTCATTTTATTTAATTTAGTTCAATTTTATTTTATTTTACTTCATTTATTTTAATTTTATTTATTTTATTTTTATTTTATTTTATTATAATTTTTATTTTATTTTTTTATTAGATTAAAATAAATGTCATTTACTATTTTATTTATTTATTTTTTATTACATTATTATTAAAATATATATAATTATTTATTATTCATTTTTATTAAATTTTATTAATTATACATTATACTATTTTTTATTTCATTTTGTTTTAGTTTATTTTTTTTTTGTTGTGTTTCATTTCAATATAAAGAGTGAACACAGAATATTCAAATAGAATGGGAGAATGTTGATTATTATTCGAGAAGGACATTCTTTGGCATTTTTTTTTTTTTTTTGAAGATAATCTCTTTTAAATTTTGGCCGCGAGTGCAATTTTCGATGACTCGTTCGAGTGTTTCTACTGTTAACTGCTTCAACAGGAAAAAGTGTATAGTCGGTTAGCAATGCACGATAACGGTCGTCATTGACGTTTACGTTCTTACCTGCATCTTTTTTGAAGAAATATCTACCGATGATTCCACCCCCCTACAAACCACAGCAAACCGTTTTTTTCTGGATGAAATGACAGCTCTGGAATCTCTTCAGGTTGCTCTATGTTCCAAATATGGCAATTTTGCTTGTTTACCTTCCCATTGAACCAAAAATGGAACTCATCGCGGAACAAAATTTGGCGCGAAGGATGCTTGGGAAGGTCAAGCGGCTTCGGTTCTTGCACAAGCTTTATTTTGTACGCTTTCAATTTTAGATCTAGACGTAAAATGCGCCAAGTCGTTCCATACATCATTTTGAGTTGCTGCGAGCGACGACGAATCGACTCTCCACAATCTTCGTGTACACTCTCAGCAACGGCCGCTATATTTTCTTCACTTTATCCAATAATGTACGCTGGTTCTTAAGATCGGCTCAGTAGGCCGATTATGTTGATCATAAGTTGAGCGAAGCTTGCGAAATACATTCAATTTGAACGACTTGTAAACGTTCTTCAAACGTAAATAAGTCGTAACTCTTCCCATGACGGAAGGCCAAAATATTCTGAACAAAAATAATATGAGAGACCCGACTCACGAAAGGCTATTGAAAAAAGTACCTCTACTTGGATCACCCGTTATTTTATTTTATTTAATTTTTTTATTATTTATTTTGTTTTGTTTTTCTTTATTTTATTTTATTTAATTATATTTTTTTATATTTATTTTTTAATTTTGATTTAATTTAATTTATTTCAATTTAACTTTATATATATTTCTTTTTTTTTGTTCCTTTGCTTATATTGAAATATTTTATTTATACATAGTAATTTGTGCATGTATTAGTAATGACTTATCACGCGATTTTTACATGATTATAAAAAAAAACACCAAAAAAAAAACAATTATTATATATATCAATAAAAAAAATATTTTGTAATAAAAAAGTGAGAAAAATCGAAATCAAAATCTAGTAGCTCAACTTCGCGACGCGTCGCATTCATCAATTGTGGCTCCAGCGCCAGCAAATGCTATTTGTTGTGGCAACAATATTTGTCTGTACGTATGTACGTATGTATGTATGTACCTTAATAGCTAATAACACGCTCATCGAAAATAGCTACAACACGACAGCGACGAAAATGACTATTGTAAATTTATGCACTCAACTACACAGAGACAAAAAGCAACAACACACAAGCTAACCCATGTTTGTATATACATGTATGTATGTATAGCGGTGTTAGTATGTATGTATGTTAGTAGAGACATGCAACTTTGTAGGTAAAATAAAAACTCTTTCTTCCATTCAATCGTGGCCTATACGTAACCAATAGATACAATTTTGTGAGTTGCGAAAAACAATTCCAATTAAAATTTTGCACGAATTTTGAAAAAAAACAGCAAAAAAATTAGATTGTGCAAAGCCTATAAAAATTTAAAATTAAGGTAATAAAATTTCAAATTACACAAAAAATATTAAAAAAACAATTATTTTGAAAAGGAAAGAAGAAACAAATAAAATAAATAAAAATTAAATTAAAAAATAGCTTCAATGTTTTAGTAAGAGTATTTGGGCAAAATTGTTGTACAATAAAATATTTAATTATATTATTCAATATAATGTTTACCCTTTCTGACACTCGCTTCTTTAAAATCTTGTTCGCTTCTTTATTACTTATACTATGTTTTCTTCTGTTTTTTTTTTTTTTTTTGGGCGAAATGTTTTGCATATCGTACATTGACCCACATACGGTAGTTCCATTAAAAGCGAACTCTTTAGCAGATACATACATAGGTATGTATATATGTATGTACATATGTATACTAGTAAATTTTTGTACATATCGTACATAAGGATGTTGTATATCCGTACTTTATATGTAGTTATATTTGTTGGTATAGCATGCCGTGAAACGTCGCAACGTCAAGTGTTGGCAGCTGGCAGCACAAATGTGCTCCAATTGCCACCGCCGTGCTGCTGCTTCGACTGTTGCCGGATTGACTGGGTGCCCGACTGTGCAACTCATTACATATTTATGTATGTACATACATAAATGAATACTATAGTAGGGGTGTTGTTGCCAACCGACTGAATTGTTCATTGCCACGAACTTTCTCGAATAGACGTCGCGCCACAATGAAATCTATGTGGGCAAAAAACTGGTGCACACTTTCGCACAATTTATTTTGTTTTCATTTTTAATGAATTTCTAATTTTATTTTACATAATTTTATTTTATTTCGTTTAATCTTTGTTACTAAATTTTCTGTCTTACCTTATTTTATTTTTTTCATTTTTTTTTAATTTTATTTTATTTTGTTTTTGTTTTTTATTTTATTTTAATTTATTTTATTTTATTTTATGATATTTTATTTAATTTTTTATTTTACTTTATTTTATTTTATTGGTTTAAGTTAATTTTTTTAAATTTTATTTTATAATAGTTTATAACATATTTTAACTTAATATAATTTTTATTTTATATTTCTATTCTTTTGTTGTTGATGATTGAAAATATTTGTGTTGAAAATAATAAAATATTTTGGTACATGAAATTATCTCGTATGCTCATGAGTAGCACTTTCTTAATTCATCTTATTCTTTTCCTTTGCCAATTGGCTGCACGCATCAAACTGCTTAATTTCACGAACAAATTTTTGCTTACTCATTTCAAATCATTCTCTGCCTAACAGATAAAATTTGCACATTTTCCCAATGTGAAAGCGCTTGACAACGCAGCGGCAGAGAAAGAATCATATATATGTATGTGTAAATGTTTATATAGCGCTCGAGTGAACAAACATTAAAAAAAAAAAAACAAAAAAAAAAAAAAAAAATAAAACTAAAAAAAATAAATAATCAAAATAAAATTGAAAAACAAATAAGATAAAACGAAATAAAATAAAATAAAATACCAAAAAAAAAAAAAATAAAAAATAAACTAAGTTAAAAACAAAATAAAACAAAATAAAATAAAATGAAATTAAATAAAAAATAAAATAAAATAAAATAAAATAAACTAAAGTAAAACAAAATAAAATAAAATAAATAAAGTAAAATATATATTTATTAAAATAAAATACAGTAAAATGGATTACAATAAAATGGAATAAAATAAAATAATGTAAAACAAATTAAAATAAAATAAAGAAAATAAAAAATATAGTAAAACTAACTAAAATGAAATAAACTAAAACAAATAATAAAAATGAAATGAAAAAATATAATGAAATAAAATAAAATAAAATACAATAAAACAAAGTAAAATAAAATACAACAAAATAAAATAAAATTAAAAATAAAAAAATAAAATAAGATAAACTAAAGTAAAACAAAATAACTAAAGTAATAACAAAATAGAATAAAATAATAAAAAATAGAATAAAATAAAATAATATAAAATAAAATGAAATTAAATAAAATAAAATAAAATTAAAAAAAAAATAAAATAAAATAAAATAAAATGAAATGAAATGAACTGAAATGAAATGAAATGAAATGAAATGAAATGAAATGAAATGAAATGAAATGAAATGAAATGAAATGAAATGAAATGAAATGAAATGAAATGAAATAAAATAAAATAAAATAAAATAAAATAAAACAAAATAATATAAAATAATATAAAACAAAATTAAAAAAAATGAAATAAAATAAGATAAAATAAAGTAAACTGAACAAAAATAAAATAAAATAAAATAAACTAAAATAAAATAAAGTAAAATAAACTGAAATAAATAATAAAAATGAAGTGAAAAAATGGATTGAAAAAAACATAAAATAAAATACAATAAAACAAAGTAAAATAAAAAAAGTAAAAAAAATACAACAAAATATAATAAAATTAAAAATAAAAATATAAATAAGATGAAATAAAATACAACAAAATGAATTAAAATTATAAATAAAAAAAGAAAACAAAATTAAATATAATAAAATAAATGCAATAAAAAAAAATAAAATTAAATACAATACAATAAATTGCAATAAAGTACAATTAAATACAAAAATAAAATATAAAAAGGAAAATAAATATTATAAGTAAATATACAAATAAATAAAATTTAAAAATAAAATAAAATGAATAAGAAAAATAAAATTTAACAAAAATTTTTAATTAATTTTTTATAACACGAAATAATTATAAAAAGCTTCGAAATGAGAAAAATATTACTCCAATAAATTTTAGACCAAAAGCAGCTCAAAAACACTGTTTGAAATCAAGACAATATTACTTACAATTAGTATCAGCCCATTAGAAACTGAAAGTGTTTGAAAGCGTAACAAAACTATATTATTCGTAAAAACACAAATACGTTGAGATTAAAGAAAACAATCACAAAAATCAACAACTCTTTAGCGCACTCGCTTACATAAAAATTTATTAAAAAGTGTTAAGAAAAAAATCCCATCCAACGGAAATAAAAGCCAACAGCTGTCAACGGAAAAATCAAAAACCACAAGCAAGACAAAATAGTAGCAGAAAAAGTAAAACCAACTTTGGATGAAAAGCAGCTAGAAAAGTCGACAAGCCTGTTAGCAACTTCGTTCAAAAGAAAAGTAGACGAAGCAACAGTAAAGCATATCTGTAAAATCCGCCATCATCGTGGGGTAACAAGATAGAAAAGAAAATTTCCACATTTATTTCCGAGGCATAATCAAAGCTGAAAGCCGCCAACAACAAATAAACGAATAAATAGAGAGCGAGCGTGCGAGAACAGCAACAGCAGTAGCAGCAGTAGGAAAAGCAAGCAAAAAGACAACAACACAACACTGCTCACATCAGAGGAATTTGTACGATTGTAAAAGCCTGTTGAGGCAATCGCTTTTTTCCGGCTGCACCAGATTATTCACTCTGCCACTTGCCATTTACCACTTGCCACACGAACTCTATGCACAAACAGCTCAAGGCTCAACCACTGCGCAAGCCGAAGCAGTCCGTCAGTCGGTCATTCAGTCATTCAGTCACGCAGCCATTTAATCAGTCAAGCAGCCAGACAGTCAGTCATTCAGTTAGTGCATTCAGAGTGTAACGAACAGCAGCAGCAATAGCAATAGCAATAGCAACATTGTTGCCACCACCAATACCAAAACAATCTACAATACAAACAATTCAACATTGTTGCACTTAATTAACTTTTGTGTTTATTTCTTTAGACGCGTTCGGTTGTTTCTGTGTTTATGTGTTTTTGCGTGTTAAGAAAAAAATTAAAGTTGAAAATTCCATATTCCATACATTACTTACATACATACTCGTACTTGTACTTGTGCATACAGTAAGGGTTAGTGTGCGCCCACAGCGTAACCATAACCGTAACGGTAACCTATTAGCGAATTTTCGACATTCCAGTGAAATTCAACAAGTTTGAGCTTTCAAGCGGTTTCGACGCTTAGAAAAAAAAAAGTGGCAATTGCACTAGCAATAAGAGTAATAAGAGCAAGAAAGGCAACAGCAAATTGTATATACAAATACAATATAAATATTAATTACAATAACTACATCAGCGTGTACAGTAGTCATCGAAAACGTACCTATGATACCGGGAACTTGGTATACCACCCACTATGCGCAGGTGAATATAAAGGAAATAAATATTTTACTAATTATATATTATGATTTAAGGCTCTTTCTTATACACGTATACCTATAGTAATATTTTTCTCCTTTATTTATATTTATTTTTTTCACTTGTGAATTGCATAAATTAATTCCTTAGCTTTTTTCAACCAACTATTCCAATAAAAAATGTTTTCTTAAACTAATTCCAAACTGGTTACCAACTAGTTGCTGACTACCTCCTTACTAGTTACCAACTGATTCCGAAATAGTAAAAAAAATCTTCTTCTTCATTGGCTTAAATGCCGCTTACGCGCTTTTAGCCAAGTTAACAACAACGCGTCATACGCTCGGTCATTTATCCGCACGACATCAAGTAGAGGCAGCAAGTGAAGCCAGGTCCTTCTTATCCTTACATTTCTAACGTCTTCCAACGGAGAGTACTAAGGAGAGTACAGCTTCGTTCCATCGCCTTTGGCATTCGAAGTTACTACATGGTAAAGGGTCGTCCGGCTTAAAGCCTCATTTGGTACCGACCAGCTCGAAAAGTTACTTTCCGATGCTGATGGAGCTTTTGGTGTTTTCAGCGCCAGTTTTCATAGACGTAAAAGTTTTCCAGAATGCCAAATTAAGACATATGTAGCAACGTAGGGTAGCTCCTTTTGTGCTATCGAAGGCCGTTTAAAATCTACGAAGAGGTGGAAATCCTAATAATGTTCAATCAATTTGCTGGCGGTGGACTTTAGTACGCTTGATGGGACTTCATATCGATAGAGAGGAAGAATATTCCATTATTATTAGCGGAGATTGTAGAGCCCCCTTTTTCCTGTTTCGACAGTGTATTTTCTACAAAGAAGTTGATGTAGGCACCTTGTTTGTCGGTCACCGCCATAGCTCAAACGGTAAGCTAACGACTCTTCTTACTTTGTGGTTCAACTTTAGCAATTCTTGGGCTGCATGCTGGAGAAGTGTTACCTCCATGAATTCAGTATACTTGGTCACTAGAGATGATGCCTTGGATCCTACGTTCCTGTACGCTCTAGCTCTTTCAAGCCGAACTGAGAAATGTCGGTCATGGTTTCAGTCATTTCGTCCTATCGTAACGTCTTGTTTCTCTTCACTGCGGTCCGGTAATCTTCATGGTACCAGCGCTCCTTCTGACCTTGTTAAAAAATCATAGTTCGAGTGGAAAACCGTTTCTGTCGGATGCCACACCTTTGTTGTGTTTGTTAATGTGCATTATTTGCTACACAGAGGAGGGTGCTTATCTCTGCTATTACAAAATATTGCCCTCGTAGTTGACGAAAATCTAAGACACTGAAGACATATCGTCCATAATATGATCATTATGGTTGCGAGTTGTTCGAGCCGCTCACAGCCAAGAAGATGATTGAATGTACTTGAGCTGAAATCTTGTACCACTGACAGGCGTAAATATTTTAAACCTGTGCGAAATCGACCATCTTTAACTCATCTGGTATTGTTTCGACCGAACTCGACTGTTGTACCGAAGATGTCTTCTTCTTCTGAATATCCTGGCGTTAAAGTCCCCAAATACAGTTTTTACATTCTGGCTGGACCAACGCTCAAAGGTGCATCCTAAGTACTCATAAAGACATTTTTTAGTCAAATTGCGAAATTGAGTATAAAAAAGTATGTTGATGTTAAATTGGCTATACTATTACTTTTGAACAAGTTGGCAACTGCATTTTTAAATATTTATTTATTTTTGGACTAGTTTGGTAACTAGTAGAATTTTGCTTTAGCTTTTTGCTTTCACACAGCTTCTTTTAAAAAGTGCATTTTTTAATTTTTTATTTGTATTTGGACTAGTTTTGTAACTAGTTTGTAACTGGTAGGAATTTGCTTTAGCTTTTTGTTTTCACACAGCTTCTTTTAAAAAGTGCATTTTAAAATTTTTTATTTATTTTTGGACTAGTTTGGTAACTAGTTTTTAACTGGTTCAAAACCAGTGCGTGTAAAATTTTCTCAAGTGTCTTAATATATTTTTAAATATATATTTATTTTTGAACTAGTTTGGTAACTAGTTTGTAACTGGTAGGATTTTTTCAGTTAAAAAATTGTGTACCCGTATGCACCATCAGCACAGGGCGTATACGTAATTTGCGGAACTGTTAGACATTTACATACAAATACACATATAGTACGTTTTTCTGCCATCATTTTCTTACTTCCATTTTAATTTTTTTTTTTTTCGATTATATTTTGGCCTATTTCAGACAAGTTAATGCCCAATAATTTGTTACCATTTGTCAATCGTATTGAGTGATGAAGGCAATTTTATTTTACTTTTATTTATTTGCTAAATTACCAATAAAATAGGTATATATACAAAAAAGTGCCAGTTTTTACGTATGTATTTCATCATACGTTCCCGCTTAACTTTATTTCGACATTTTTTTGCAAAAGAATTTTCGCCAACATATGGCGCTTTTGGCCGTGCACCAACAATACACCAGCCATTGAATAAACAAAACAACAATAAATTTCGCTATGCCGGTCGCTTCTAGCCTCGTGCTAGTTTGAAATGCGACCTGTGCGTATGTATGTACATATGTATATGTATATTTCGGGTGCAGAATGAAGAAAAAAAGTAGCAGATAAGTACATACGAGTACATAGCAACGAGCAGTGATAATTGAGTGGGATTTATTCTCTTTTTTTTTAGTTTGCTTTTCATTTCACTGCCATGTGTATGTTTGGCAGATGAGTAGTATGGGCTGTAAAAAAAAAATAGAAAATTAAAAAGAATAGCAGAAAAAGTGTGAAAACTGAGCACTCGAAAATGCGCAATTTAAGTCTCCGCATACTCGCATACTCGCGGGCAAAAGTTTATGCAATGCGAAATTTTTTGTTTCGAAATATTTTTATTCCGTATTTATTTGTTCATTTATCAACTTTCACTGTTACTTTTTGATTCGCTTGTCACTATTGTGTGCTTGACCTTAGGCAACTAATCCTAAATCAATAAATTACTTAACGGAATTAATCAAAAGAAAAAATTAAACAATGAACTCAGCATGTTCTACGATGTGGAATAAGTAGCCGACTAAGGTAATGCGAAGAACAAGGCGAGAGGAAAATAAAAATAAAATATAAAAGAAATAATTAAAAAAGGAAAAAATTAAAAAAATTAATAATGTAAAACCAAAAAAAAAAAAAAAAAATAAAATCTAAAGGAATGAAAATTAATAATAAAGAAATAAAAAAATTAAATAAAAATAAAAAAATTATATTTGGAAAAACAAAAGTTGGAAAAATTAAAGTGAAAAGAAATAAAACAATTAAAAATATAATAAAAATAAAGAACATTAAAAAGTTATAAACAAAAAAACTAAAAATTATATATACATATATCAAAAATAAATCAAAGAATACAAACATAAAAAATTAAAAAAAAATAAAAAAGGTAAAAATAAAAAACAATCAATAAAAATAAAAAGTAAAAGAACAAATAATAAACCAATAACAAATAATAAACCAATATACAAATTAGAAAATAAAATAAGAAATAAACTAAAAAAAATTTAAAAGAAAAATATATAAAATAATAAGCTTGACTACACCGCATTAAACCCCTCTTTACTCTATAGTCACGTACAATTTTCATTCAAACATAAACATTTTCGTTTATTTATTTTTTTAAGAATATTTTTCAATGTTCTACACTTTTTTCCCAAAAATATTATCTTTGGACCAGTTTGGCAACTAGTTCTATATTAAATAGTTGGAAAATGAAAAAGAAATTAATATAATGCTAAACGGTTTTATTTTCAACAAACATTATTTCCGGACTAGTTGATAACTACTTTGTAACTGGTTACATTTGCTGTTATAACACTTTGAAACTTAAAGAAATTTGTATAGGTAAAAGTGAGCAATTTTGCAAAAAAAAAGTGTAAAAACTGAAAATAAGTTCAATTCATACTAAAAGACTTAAGTTCATAGAGAGGACAGGCATATGTAGTTATGTGAAAAAAATTAAATTGAAAAAATAAATTAATGCTTTGACAGAATTCCTGGAAATCAAATTTACTACTTCTAGCACATGCGTTTAGGTGTGCATCCATATACTTATATTTTAATAATACATATACTGTACAAACACTCACCTTACTCTGGAATTATTGGCTCTTTGATGAGTTACAATTTCCGCCAAATACTTCAGTTTCCATGTAAATTTATGGTTTAGAAGTAATCACTTATGCAAATTAAGTATATTTAGATAACTGTTGCTAATATACATATACAGACGATGTACTTGAAAATATTTCACTTTTATAAGAAAAAAGCAAGAAAAAGTGAAAAAATTGGTATTTAGTTTCTAAAAAACACTTATTTTTGTATTTAAAAATTTTACGCAATTTTATGCTTCTTCTTTGTTCTACGCAGAATTATGCGTACATATATATATGTATATACTGGTATGTAATTACACTAGTTATTTTATTTTATTTTATATGTAGTTTATCTTTTGAAAGGCACTAACCTCATTATTTATGTTTTGAATTTTGTTTTTTCTTTTTTTTCTACATCACAGTTAGTTAAACAATACAACCGTTATGTGACCTACATTTCGTTGATTTGATCGATTTTAATAACTACGCTGTCTAGTTCATGCAACAATTTTGCTAATTATAATAATAATTATTAGCGTTTTTTAACTGTAAAGAAATATGTTTGAATATAATATAGATAAAATATAGATAAATAAATAGTAAAAAAATACAATTTTTATCATGATGAAATCGCTGTCAACATTACATGTTATTATATTGCTAACTGAAATATAAAAAAATATATAACAGTTCAAAAGCGTATGAAAGTATATATATATCGCATGTTATTTTTAAAATAAAAGTAGACTAAAAAATTATGAATAAGTTTATAAAAATAATATTTATTGTATTTATTTATTTGATAAAAACTGTTATTTTTCTGCTTAAATTATCTATCTCCTCAATTTAGTCCCTCAGCACAAATAAAAACCTCATATTTTGTGCTGCAACGTTGCCATTTTTCTGCTTGTTTAGTTCAGAAAATTCGCATGCGATTTTTCACATATTTTTAACTTACTTAACTGACTGAGTTGGTTTATTCAAAGAAGCATAAGTGAACCTACCTCCCATATAACATATAGAAGGTCTACTTTTGATCGTTCTGTGGATTCTTAAAGAAAACTTAATTTTACTTGCTTACTTCTCACTTCTGTAAGCATCAGATGAGCCGCCTGGCGTTTAATAAAATTACCAGCCGAGTATCTACTTCTCCGGTCCACCCGAATATAATCTTCCTTACTTATACTACTTTATTCTCATCGAAGTGTATGCATTTTGCACACCTACAGCGGCTTTGCGGCAGCCATTGTTGCATTGCAGTCACGTGTTGATACACCGGACGCGACAAAACAACAACACATAACAAGTCATTGGCATACGCAGAGTACAGTTGCATTGGTTATTGAGTGCATGGCATGGCATGGCATAGTAATGGATTGACCACAGCGGCACAGAGCCACAGACAATAAGACCATCTACCCACATATACACGTATACACACACAGGTTTGCCTTAGAGGTTTAGCACACAGAAACATCTGCCCCACACATTCACTGTTCACTGTGCACTGTGCACTGCGCATTCCACACTGTTCACAGTTCACAGCTCTCGGCTGCGTGCGTCATGTAATTGCGTCTCCAAATGCAATTGACACATTTCACAGGCATAAGCTAAAACTAATTACATGTCGATAGAGTGGCATCGTCGTGGGGGTGGTCTATTTGGTATGACTGCTTGACAAATAGTTGGAAATATATTTATACAAATGTATCTGTTTAAAAGCACCTCGGTGTTTGTGTCTTGTTGGCTTTCATTGCTCCAGTACAGTGACCAGATGTTACTCATACGCCACCACCGCCCTCTGCTTTTCTCCATTCAAACTGAACTGTATTCATTATTAGCTCTTACAACAGTGTTGCTCACTCGATTCATATGTCGCTCATTGTTGTCCACTGACGCACTCACTCACTCACTCACTCACTCACTGGCTCTTCAGACATCTCACTTCTACTTTCTTTCTCTTGCTCTACAGCAAGATGTCTGTGGCATTAATTAATTTATGATTATATAGAAATCGCATTGCCCGCCCAACTTTGGTTGACATAAAATGCAACGACCCAGGGGGGAAGTATGTGAAAATGAAATTATTGTTGCTTTTCGAAAACATATGTTCATAATCTACATTATAAAGAAGAAGAAGAAGAAGAAGAAGAAGCTGTTTGAACTCAGTGGCAGCCGGGATCTGTTGCTGATGTGGGAAGTTGACTTGATTAGACAATGAAATAGGTATATAAACTTCTGCATACATAACCGTTATTCACATTTATGTGCATAAATATATATATACCTATATAATATATTTATATATACGCCTGTATACGTATGTATGTGTTTGGCTTCGTTTGCTCACTTGTTGTGTCGATTGGTTAATTAGTAAGTAAGATAATTGTAGTATAACCATTGATTTGGTAATAGTATTTTACTCTCAGGCTTTGGCATTAAATTACTTATTTTTGTTGTTGCTTACCATTCGTATGTTCATTAATTACACTAGTCATCGTTTCAAACCGCTTAGTGGTGATGCAAAACCGGCTAAATGAATGTTAAGCTCGCACATATGCTTCAGAATACAGTTGTTGGACAGCAAAATAGTAACACTTGGCCTTAGAATTTTGATTTTTATGTGAATATTTAAAATCTGTTTGACTAAAGAACCCAATACTAGCAAATGCTTTGTTATTTTTTCTTAAAAATTAAGAAATTAAAACAATTTTTAGCATTAAATTTATCGCTAAAACACAATAAAAATGTTGCTGAAGAGAATTTAGTTTAGCGAAAGTGTCGCATTTCTATATAACAGCTCAACAAATGTTGCTAAGCAAATGTTGCGAGACACAAAATGTTGCTAAGTCACAAAAAATTCAAGCACAAAAGCTGCAAATACAACCATTAACATAAAAAAAATTCTCTAAAATTAAGAAAAAATATTGGCCAATAACAATTTTTGTGAGACACAAAATGTTGCTGAAAAAATTCAAATTAACAACGGAATAATTAATAAACTTGCTAGCCGAAGAGTGAATAACGAAACTTTTCAAATAAAAATTTGTTAATAAAGCAAAATTTTTTGCGACAAATATTAATGAAAGAAATAAATTTTCTGAAACACAAAATGCTGGAGATCAAAAAAAAAAAATATTTGTCTGAAATTATTAAATGAAAAATGTTGATAAGTTGCTAAATAACCAAACAAATTAAAAAAAGGAAAAAAACAAATTTTTTTTGGGCGCAAAGTTACACAAACACAACTTTTCAAAAAAATTATTTATAATCATATTTTTTTTAATAAAAAAAATCAATTAAAGAAATAAATGTTTTGAGACACAAAATGTTGATACAAAAAAAAACGGTTTTTAAAAGAGAAATTACTAAATGAAAAATGTTACGAGTCATAAAATGCTGCTAACAAACGTTGCGATACATGAAATGTTGCTAAAAATGTTGCGAGACATGAAATGTTGCTAAAAATGTTGCGAGGCATGAAATGTTGCTAACAAAAATATTGTGAGACATGACATGTTGTAAACAAAAATATTGCGAGACATGCAATGTTGCTAAACAAAAATATTGCGAGACATGCAATGTTGCTAAGGAAAAAATGTTGCTACACAAGAAATATTGCTAAAAGAAAAACAAATTAAACAAAGAAAAACAATTAATTTTATTAAGCGAATAGTGACACAAACGAAACTTAAAAAAAAGGGATTGATAAAAAATATTTTTTTTTTGAAAAATATTAAATATATAATTATATTGAGATAAAAAATGGTGCAAAACAAAAAAAAAATTTTTTTGTTAGAAGCCAGAAGGTCCGAAAAATGGGATTTCAAATTATCGAATTAATCGAGTTAATTTTTGAAGCGATAAACGCCATTGAAAATTTTATAAATACAAATTTTCATTAAAACTATAAAATTATTGTGAGAGTTTAAGTAAAATTTTTCTTATAAACTGGAATATTTTTAAGCAGAAAATAATTAAAAAATAGTGTTTTAAAAATAAAATATTTAATTAATACGAAATTGCATTCAATAGACTGTTGCCAAAATAGGTTAAATGAATTATTCGTAAAATCGAAAAAATTATGAACACTAATAATACTTTTAAGCAAATAAGAAATAACTAAAAATAATAATAAGACATAATTTAAATATATCTTATATAAAATATTAAAAAAAAAATTGTAAATATAATATTAAATAATTAACAAAATCTTAAGTAATATGTTAAATAAAAAACTTTTCTTGCAAAAAATAGTATGCAAAAAGATTGTTTCAAGCCAAAAAGTGTCGCTAAATCTTAAAAATATTACGACGAAAAAAAATGTTACTGAAAATTTGTTTTCCAAAAAAATATTATAAAATATAAATATTTTTAATGAAATTCAAAAAGAAAAAAATTCGCAAATTAAAAAAATTGCTTTGAAATAATTTTTTATTTCCATTTCAATTAACAACAACTGTAATTTCAAGTTCTTCTTTTGGTGTACATACATACACGTATGTATTATTTATGTATACGCTGCATATATATTTTTACTACGCTTTACTGTTTTGAAATGCACTTCTTGAAAATTAATTCGTTTGGCATGCAACTGAGCATTGGAATATTTTATCGATTAAATTCATTGTATTAACCTTCACGAAATGGTATTGACTGACCAGCTTAACAACTAGAAGTGGCCAAGTATTGCTTGACTGATTTACTGGCACTTACCATAAACTTGTGTGTGTGTGGCAGGAAATTAGTCAAGATTTATTTATTCTTTTTTTTTAATATCATACTTATTTTCAATATTTGAAGACGATATTAGGTTAGATTAGGTTGTAGTGGCGTATTCACTTCGATCTGACCGAGGCCAATTGTGATGCTATGAAAACTTGACCATCACGCTGCAGTTTCCAGCAATTTCGATTCTCTAATGAACCTCATTAAATTCATGACTTTGACGTCGGCTCCTTGCAGCTTCTGAAGCATCTTCTATAGGGATCCCCTAGTTTTTCCGCGTGTCGCCCTATCAGACAGTGGCCTATAAGAACTCTTATTATTTGTCACCTCTTTTGAAGGGATACATATGTCGTGATCTCTTCTTATCCCATTTCGAACAGGTGTGCCTAGATTTGTTCTAGTACTTGTTGCGGCTCTTCCAGATGCAAATTCCTTGCGTTCTTTATCAAGAAGAATCTGCTTGGTCATAACTAGCAACTCCTTACAGTTTCGTCCGATGTTCCTGTGACCAGGGACCGATATGAGAGACAGTCTGTTCTGTTTGGCCATCTCCTCTAGAGAAATGGCGATAGTTCAGCACTAATTTGAAATTTAGCATAAACGAGTCCTGGGCTATTATTGATGTCTGACTGTGGCTGAAAATGAAGATGCCATATCTTTAAAGCTGGCTGCCTGGAAAACACTGCAGTGGTCAGGTAGCCTGAAAGAGAGTTCCATCGGATGGATCTCTGCGAAGACTTTGATTCGTCCGTGTATATTGCCACTCTGCCCCTTGGAGTATGGTAATTATCCACCCATTCTTCCCTGCTGGAAATTCGTGTTCTGAAGTAGTTATCAGTTAATGTTGGTTATTACCGAGTGCTCCCATGTCTGAGTGGACTACTCTGATTGATTTGACTCTCTTAGACACTACACTTCGTCATTACATTGCTGCTGACTGATATACCGCCAAGTCCAGTGGCAAGATATTGAGCATTACATTTACATCTATTTAGAGCTTCACTTGGCGTGCTCCTTATTGAACCACTGATACACATTAACGCACTTCTTTGAACCTTATCTATGAAGTCAGCATTCGAAGCTTTATTTATAGTTGGCCAGCGCACAATCGCACCGTAAAATTTTGTGACTTAGGCCCCATCTCTTATCCTCTAGTAGCAGCCTTCTCGTGTCTACGGAAAGTATCCAAACTTTAGTTTAGCTTCTTGTCTAATGTGACATCGGGGATCGGGTGAAGTAAACTGACATCATTACTTTTGCTGCTGATTTTTGTTGCTTAGATTTTATGGGTGGGTTTGCTCCTGTTGGGCTCCATACCATGAACTGCTGTTTGGTTTCTGGATCGTACTTATAGAACCAAGATTCGTCACCAGTAATGACTTTACTAAAGTTGCTGGACTGACCACTTTCGAATTTGTTTAGAAAAAATTGAGCAAAATGCACTCGAACCACTTTTTGGCCCTCATGATTTCTTAATATTCGCGATACAGCAATGGCATTTAAGCCCAATTCCTGTGTCAATCGTGGGTCTTCGTCAATTTTGGACTTGACCAGAGCTACAGTGACGTCATCAGTGGAAGATTTTGGTCGATCCTCTCGGGGCACGTCCACTACGGAAAAATGTCCGGTCTGGAATCTTCGGAACCACTTAGAACTAGTCTTTAAAGACGGTGCAATCGTTCCATATGCAATTTGGCATTCACTGAATATTTGTATTGGCTGAAAATTACGTTGAAATCCAAAGAGACTAACATGACGAATTTCTGTTTGCGCTGGTGATGGAATTCCGTCTGACCTATCTTCGGCTATCTTGCCTTTTCTCGTCTCCATTTCAGCCAATCATTCTAAAATTTGAAAGTAAGACTAATAAAGTAATTACAAAGTTTTGGTATTTTGTAGATTTAACAAAAACAAATTGAAAGTCACCAACTGACCGAACTTTTGTTAATCCCCTCTTACATTTATGCATATGCATATGTATATGTAAGTAATGCATACACTTATCATCGAAATAGAGATAAATGAGCGAAGTATAAAGAAAAGTTCATACAAACTTATTTATATACGTACATATATACATATATAATATATTTATTTATATTTATTTTTACTATAAGCTCATTGACATCTTATCAAATTGCAAACAAGTCCGCTCAACGCTCCGGAAATTCACTGGAAAACCGCCATTAACGGTGATTTTTCGCATTCATTAGCTAACTCTTTCACCTCCTTGGCTCCGCAGTTCCAGCTAAAATGATAAGTTTATCAGCCAAAGAAAAGCGGTGCTAGCTTTTTGTTTCAATTACACTGTCGGTGTTAGTTAAAAATTCAAAATATAAATTTAAATACTTTGAATTAGTAAACAAAATAAAATTAGTTCAAAGTAAAATGATAGTTATTGCATTGGCAACTGTTTACATGCTTTCATATCTGTCAGGTTAACCCAATTTTCTGTGTATATACATACATATGTATATATGTGTGTACATGCAATAAAGTCTTATAGTTTTTTCACTGACAAACAAAAAAACACCGACAGTGAGACCTTTTTTATTCGGTATAATCGTTTGTTTTCATGTTGTGGTTGTATGTGTCTGCATGTATGTACACAGGTGAAAAAATCGAATTAAACAACATACTCATGTCTTCTTTCTAAAATAAAAATAAATAATTAAATTTACCTTATCATTTCTCTTGGCCTGTTTTTGAGCTCAAAGTGAGCAGTTCTCTTTGTCATCTACTGTTTTATATAATTTATTAGGTTTTTTCTACTTTATTGTAATGAAATTCAATAATTTTATTTTATTTAAATTTACTTATTTATTTTATTTCGTTCATTTAAACAATTTAATTTAATTTTATTTTATTTGTTTAACTCATTGCATATTATTTGGCTTTCCCTTATTTATTTGATTTATTATATTTTATTTTATTACGTTTTACTTGGTTATGTGTTGTTAATTTTATTACGCATTATTAGTATTTATTATTTATTTTGTTTAGTTTTCTTTCTTTTTATTTTATATTCTTTCATAGTCATATTGGATACTTTTTATAATGCGAAGTGATTTCAAAAGCACAGAGATGTATTTTGACGTCTGTCAAATTTAAATGCTAAACCAAACATGTTTTGTTTCAGTTAAGAGTGGCGGTTTTATAAAAATGATCGATTAACAGCCGCATAATGCCTTGGAAGTGTTAAAACCCACTAAACAAATAGTGATTATGGTGCACATAATCGTCCAAATACTCACGCCTGTTCGTCATATTTTTATAATTTTGATTTTATTTCATGTTTTTCTTAATTATTTTGTATTTTTTTTTTAATTCTAGTTTAGGCAATTTTTTTTTTTTGTGTTTTTCCTTCATTTTATTCTTTAATTATTTTATTTTAACTAATTTTAATTCGCCTTATTTTTTACACTTACTGTGTTTATTAAATTTAATTTAATTTTCTTTGAGTTATTTTGATTTAATTTGAATTCATTTGGTTTTTAATTTAGTGTTTTTTTATTATTTATTGTTTTACTCGTTTCATTTTTTTAATTAAGTTATTTTTATTTATTTTGGTTCAATTTATTTTGTTTTATTTTATTTCATTTTATACAAAAGTTTTATAAAATGATAATTAATTTTTTATTTTGTTTTAGTTTATTTTATTTTCTCACAGTACATTATTTATTTAATCTAATTAAAATTTTTTTTTGATTTCTTTGGATTTAATTTAACTTATTTTGTTTGTTTTTTTTTCTATTTTAATTTGTGTTATTTTATTTTTATTTTTTCTTTGAATTTATTTATTTATTTATTATTTTCTATTATTTTAATTTAATTAATTTTAATTTTGTTTAGTTTTTTCACACTTAAATTTTATTTAATTTTCTTTTATTTATTTTAATTTATTTATTTTATTTTTTTGTTATTTATTGTTTTACTTATTTCATTTTGCTTTATTTATTTAAGTTATTTTTCTGTATTTTAAGTTATTTTTATATATATTATTTCGTTTTATATTATTTTAACTTATATTTTATATTGTTTAATTTATTTTATTTTTTCACACTCACTTTATTTATTAAATCTAATTTTTTTTTATTTATTTTGCTTTAATTTTAATGTATTTATTTATTTTTTGTTATTTATTGCTTAACTTATTTCATTTTTTTGCTTTATTTTAATTTAATTAATCTATATTTTTTTTGCTTAATTTTTTTTATTTAATTCATTTTTTTTATATTTTAATTTATTTTTATTTTTTATTTTTTATATTTTAATTTGTGTTTTTTGTTTAACTTTTTTTTATTTATTTGTTATTTTCATTAATTTTAATTTAATTAATTTAATTTTGTTTAGTTTTTTTCACACTTAAATTTTATTTAATTTTTTTTGATTTATTTAATTTTTTGTTATATAAATATATAAATAAATATAAATTAAATATATGTTTCGCTTATTTAATTTTTCTTTATTCATTTAAGTTATTTTGCTTTATTTTAAATAATTTTTATTTATTTTATTTCATTTTATTTTACTAAAACTTATTTTTTATTTCGTTTTAGTTTATTTTATTTTTTCACACTTACTTTATTTATTAAAATTAATTTCATTTCCTTTGATTTAATTTTAATTTATTTATTTTAAATTAATTTTTTTTATTATTGTTTGTTTAACTTATTTCATTTTATTTTGCTTTATTTTAAGTTAATTTATTAATGTTTTTAGTTTATTTAATTTAGTTATTTAATTTTTAATTTATATTTTAATTTGTGTTATTTTATTTTATTTTAATTTTATTTTATTTTGTTTTCTTTAATTTTTTTTATTATTTTACTTTTTTCATTTGTTTTTTTTTTTTACTCATGGTCAACCTATCAATCTTTTTTACTACGGCGTAGCCATTTTACCTAGGGCATCATCATAACACCAATCAACAAAACCAATATTGGAAAAAAGAGCAAGACGCCTCCACAACGAAAATAGCAATTTCCATTCGCTCTTTGTTTGCAACCTTCTGCATTGTCGGCGTGCATTTGCGCGTAGCGATAGTCACTTCCACTTCCTCCTTCTCGCCATTTGTTTGCAATCATTCACACACATGTATGTACTCGTATACATGTATGTATGTATGTATGTATGTATGCATGCCTAAGCAAAAATTCCAATAAACGCATACACTAGTTCATTTATCTATTAATCTGTGATGTGCTGATGTGCATATCAATGTATGATGCCTGTAGAGCATGTACAGGCGTAATCAGATACTTACGTATACACATATGTACCATATATAATATATGTATGTAAGTACATATATGTATGTATGTACAAATGTGTGTATGTGTTAGCATTTTTGTACAGTTTAATGCGACGTGTTAAGGCGCGTACATGCAATGTCGAAGGTCAATGTTGCATTGCGACCCCGAGCCGCATATTTTATGCTTCTACAAATAGGTATATGTATATGCTAGCATATATGTATATATGCATACATATATGTGCATATAAATACATATACTCGTATGCAAATTCGTATATTAACTATGCGTTGGCTTTAGTGCCTCATGATGCATATTATACACTAATAAAATACAATAATAATAATAAAAACAGAAAAAATATGAAATAACATACAGACAGATGTCGATGAGGAAGACAACAGATGGCTATGTACATATATATGTAGGCTAACGGTGTTCTTTGGTGTGCTTTTAGATTTGAGCTTTTAGTTTTCCGATTTAATTATTCAAAATTTATTTTTTTTATTATATTTTATTTTAATTTATTGTACTTTACTTTTTTTATTATCATTTACTTTATATTTTTATATTTATGTTATTTTATTTTATTTAATTTTTTTAATCTCTTTAATTTTTTTTATTTACTTTTATTTACATATAATATTCAATTCCAAATGTATTAACGCTCCAAATTGTTTACTTTCGCACCACCGTTATCATGCCCTACACTGTTAGCCAGGTGATTGTGCTTTGCGTGCGTTTATTACAATATCAAAAACAAATTTACATAACGTTCACTGATAACAAAATTGTTGCCAATGTTGTTTACCTATCAACTGAATTGACTGAGTATCTCATTGGCTTAGTAACTGAGTGACTTATATATCTACTTTCATATTAAATTAACATATTCATTATGCATATTTTGTATATACGTGTAAGTGTGCATGTTTGGTTGTCTGTATCAAAGTAGATTATTGTAAACTGAATAATTGCTAGCTACTTAGTTACATTCATGCATACATAGTATCTTACACATAATAGTTGGCTTGTTAGTGGGCGTGATGATTGTTGGCTACCAATAATACATTATACGCATACATACTTATGTGTACCATGTATATGAAAGCTCTTGCTTGTTTAAGTTTGTTTACTGATCGTTGGCTACTAACACTCGCTCTGTTTATAACATACAAAGATTCCTACCAACATATAGGTACATATCTATTTGTATATACTTACTTACCAATGCCCACCGTCGCTGTTGTAACTAGTCCGAGGCAGTCGTAATCAAGGTTCTCAAGCTTTGTTTATTGGCACTGAAAATGCGACGACATTCATGGAATTTGTTGCACAGTTCATTGTTGTTATTGTTTTTTTTTTTCTATACCTTTGAATTTAAGACGAGCAACAATGCAATAAACAGCAATTCACTTTTCTGTTTTGATAGGAAAAAGAGGGCGAAATATTGTAAAACAAATACCCATTATGTCCCTTATCGTTAGTCTGTTTACATTTGACATACCTCGGTATAAAGTAAAATAAAAAGGAAAATAAAAAAAAAGAATTAAAGTAAACTAATATAAAATAAAATAAAATAAAATAATATAAAATAAAATAAAATAAAATAAAATAAAATAAAATAAAATAAAATAAAATAAAATTTAATAACATAAAAAAATCTAAAACAAAAAAAACAAAATATAGTAATATAAATAAATTAAAATAAAATAAAATGAAATAAAATGAAATAAAATAAAATAAATAAAATAAATAAAATAAATAAAATAAAATAAAATAAAATAAAATGAAATGAAATGAAATAAAATGAAATAAAATAAAATAAAATGAAATAAAATGAAATAAAAGAAAATAAATAAAATAAATAAAATAAATAAAATAAATAAAATAAAATAAATAAAATAAAATAAAATAAAATAAAATGAAATGAAATGAAATAAAATGAAATAAAATAAACTAAAAAATAAAATAAAATAAATAAAATAATATAAAATAAAATAAAATAAAATAAAATAAAATAAAATAAAATAAAATAAAATAAAATAAAATAAAATAAAATAATATAAAATAAAATAAAATAAAATAAAATAAAATAAAATAAAATAAAATAAAATAAAAAAAAGTAAAATAAAATAATATGGAATAAACTAAAATAAAATAAAATAAAATAAAATAAAATAAAATAACATAAAATAAAATAAAATAAAATAAAATAAAATAAAATAAAATAAAATAAAATAAAATAAAATAAAATAAAATAAAATAAAATAAAATAATATAAAATAAAATAAAATAAAATAAAATAAAATAAAATAAAATAAAATAAAATAAAATAAAATAAAATAAAATAAAATAAAATAAAATAAAATAAAATAAAATAGATAAGGGAAAATAAATCAAAATAAAGTAATTAAGTTAAAATAATATAAAATAAATCAGTAACTTAATAAAAAAATTCAAGCTATGGTAAATGTTCATTTAGTTTTGAAAATATATGATTTAAAGAAGCATTTTCTTTACAGCATTAAAATTAAAAATTATGCATATACGTAAGTCGATATGTTATAATATAGATAATAAAAAAGATTATTTAAATTATCCGTTATTTTGCTCGTTTCGAGTAAAACAAGTATTTACCATTTACAAAAAATATATGAAAGAATTCGCTAATGAAACCTGTTATTGTTAAAAGCCAAAAATAAATACGAAATTTCGAATAACCAATGCATTAGCAAGTTGATTAATATCCGTCCAAGGCCTAGATTTTCGAATTGAGTTGTGTGTATTCAACAAATGTTTAAGATATAAAAATCCATTACCGTTGTCTCAACCTTTTCTTTGGCGGGTTAATAAGCTGCATTTATCTGCATGTGTTCATACATAATTACGTAGATACACCGGTATTTACGTAACTTTGTATATAATGGTACGCATGTATCAACATTTATTAAATTCATACAATAAATTCGTAGTGCGCAGCAATGACCTAGAATTTCGTTTGCATTCCTCAAGCACCACCACCATTATCATCACCATCATCATACTCATCAGCGTTGATAATTACCGCGAAGAGTGATAAAAAGAAGTAAACTACAACAAAATTTACTCTTAATCGACACGGATATTGCTGGCATATATTTGCTGTTTTAATAAATGAAATTTGTAAAAAAAACATGTGGAATTTAAATGCTTTTGAAATTTATTTTATTTATACCTATAGTTTTCTTTTTGATAGTATACTTATTTTCTTATACCTTTTTTGTGTTGTAATTTTATATTTTTTTCATTTTTTTACTTTATTTTATTTTAATTTCATTAATTTATTTTATTTTGTTATGTTTTATGTTTTATATTTTTTTTTTGTTTTTTTTTTTATTTAATAGATTTTATATTATTTTTTATTTTTATTATTTAATTTAATTTAGTTTTTATTTTATTTCATTTTTTTATTTTATTTTATTTCTTTTTTATTTTATTTATCTAATTTTATTTTAATTTATTTGTTTTATATTCTTTTGTTTTCTTTTTATTTTTTTCTTTACACATTTTTATATTAATAGTTTATTTTTTATTTTGTTATATTCCGTTTTATTTTATTTAATATTAATTTAATATATTTTATTTTTTTATTTAAATTTAATTTAAAATTTTTTTGAAGATATATTTATAGTGAATTAATTATAATTCAATAATTATTTTAATTATATCACGTTAAGTATTTGTGTTATTTCACCATTTCTTCATACACTTTTCACTTCCGATAGGCCAATCAATGCATTACATGTAAGGGTAATTAGGCGACGACACCAACGACGATGAAATAGTAAAAGCAAAATATGAAAAGACAAACAAAAAACCAACAACAAATTGACATATGTATGTTACATACAAAAATGAGTTGGTAATTGGCAACAACAAAATCGAATAACAACAACAATGTTGCAAAATGGGTGCGATGACTATAAGAAAAGACAAAAAAGCCTGTTAGTAAACATACAGACATACATATGTATAAATATTGTAATTAAAAAATAATGCATATGATATTTTTTAAGAAAAAAAAAACGCATACATATATTTATATAATATAAAACAAAAACCAGACATAAAAATAGAAAAAATAATTAAAAAAAAAAAATATATATAAAAAGTGCAATCGAAATGACTTTGCAAGGTGCTACCTACCATTCGGTGTTGTTGTTATTGTATTATAATTTTTGTTGGCACAAATATCGTTAATTTACGTAATCAGTAAGGTACATATCACATATTACAGACATTCACACATACATATGCTCATGGCACTGACGCGTATCTTATTGTAAAAAAAAACGGATTTTAATACTTATATGTATATGCATGTATGTACATATGTTCATATCTGCATATTGATATTTGTAGAAAATAACAAAAAAAATAAAATTATTAGTTAAAAAATAAATTTTATTTTAAAGTAAAAACAATAATATTTTAACTTTTTTATAAAAGGCATATGTACATATGTACATATGTATGTATGAATATATTTATTTGATTTCTTTGTTAATGTTTAATGTTATTTTGCTTTCTGTGCATGACACACATACACATACATACATACATACATAGTCGGTGTTTACAAAAAAATGGCATAAATAATTATTTTTTTGTTTTGTTTTGTTAGTGTCAGCAGTTTTTAACTTTTTTACTTTTGCGGTCAATCACCTGAAATTTTTATATTTCTGTCTTATTATTATTATTATCGTAATATATATTTATTATTTTTTTATATTTATTATGATTATTAATTTTCTTAGCTTTTTATTTTCTTGTTATTATTATTCTTATTACTTTCGTGTCCTGGTCCGAAATTATAGAATATTAATTTAAATAAAAGTTTAAATTATTTTTTCTAATTGCGGTCGCCCATCGGTCGGAACTGTTAACCACTCCAAATGTATGTATTTCTGATATGAAACTATAACTCCTACCCTTGGCCTTGATCTCTGGAGCGTCAGCTACGACGGAATAATTTGTATGGACTCGTCGGACAACACTTATCACCTCGGCTGCACAGCGATGACGAACATGTCGGAAGCACAATGGAAGCTAAATGAGGAAGTGAACAAATCTACAGCGAGGTTTGACTCCCACGTCCTCAAACTATCAACACATACACATGTATGGGGGACAGCTTAGTTTATATCCGACATAACAAAGTATCAAGAATACCCAGGCGGCGAGATAAAATTCTACCTCACGCCATTTCTGTCGGATAATAAGATGGATGGACGAACCATCATGTCACAGCTCTGAGGAAGAGGTAAAAAAATTACAAACGTGATGTACAGAAAAATTGTTACATACAAAAAAGCGGGACTCGAACGCAGGTCCATAACTATGAGAAATATGGAACGACATCCTGAAGTAATACGAAGGTGGTCCCAGGGTGGATGACAGTTTCAAGCTGGTGCTAGTTTTTTGGTCTCCGGACATGCCTCTGATGCGGTGGCACAGTGACAATGCATTATGCAGTTTTCCAATCTCACCCACAATAACAAAATAATATTATTTTCATTATTATTATTATTATTATTATTATTATTATTATAATTATTATTGTTATTATTATCATTATTATTATTATTATTATTATTATTATTATTATTATTATTATTATTATTATTATTATTATTATTATTATTATTATTATTATTATTATTATTATTATTATTATTATTTATATTACTAGTAATATTATTATTATTATTATTATTATTATTATTATTATTATTATTATTATTATTATTATTATTATTATTATTATTATTATTATTATTATTATTATTATTATTATTATTATTATTATTATTAGTATTATTATTATTATTATTATTATTATTATTATTATTATTATTATTATTATTATTATTATTATTATTATTATTATTATTATTATTATTATTATTATTACTGTTATTATTATTATTATTATTATTATTATTATTATTATTATTATTATTATTATTATTATTATTATTATTATTATTATTATTATTATTATTATTATTATTGTTAGTATTATGCTTTTATGATTTTTACTCTTTTTTATTTAATTTCTCTTATTATAATAATTATTTTTTGTTATTATTGTTTTATTATCATTATTATTACTTTTTATTAGTATTTTTATTATTTCATTTTTCTTCTTATTATTAATTTTATTTTACTTATGTGTATATAATATATAATATAAGTATTACCTGAAGTCTTGAAGGCATTTTACGTAGCAAAGTTAAGACAAACATACGTTCATAGTGGCCATTGCCTCTCTAGATGTTAATCGAGCATTTTGTATACATAGATTTATGTAGATATATTTTTCCCCATCAAATTATTCGAAAATATGTATTTTTTTTTTTGGTCTGATTATTGCTGAATTTAACATTGCTTGTTGCTAACGCGAAAAAAAGAAATAAAATAAAAATAGAAATAAAAATACAATTTCTTTTTTCTTTTTATTTATTTTCTTTATACTTTCAGATAAATAATTTCCTACATTTTGCCTCATAAATTACTAATGCATCAAAATTTATATATTTTCTTTTTAACTTTTTTGATTTCATTTGCCTTTTTTTCTCTCTTTTTTTATTTGCAGGTAAGCAAGCAATAAAAATATACTCTAAAATAAATGATTTTATTTTCACGCTCAAGAGCTATGAGGAAAAGATGTATGTATGTATGTACATTACCATATATATAATATATATTGTATATGTTTTTGTGGGCTCGTAAGATACTAAATAAGACAAACGTATATACATATGTGTTATACAGTCAGACGTTTGATTCATCACGTTTTGCATATTTGAAGGTAAATATTTATTTATTTTTGTACAAAACTGTGCAATACATTTGAGAAGAAAGAAAATAGATATTTTGTTGAAAGAAGGAAAAATAATTAAAGAAAAGGAAAATAAAAAAATTTTCGCATTCTTTTTGTTTTTCTTAATTATAGAATAAACAATTTAAAAATTTTTGAAAGAATTGTAGGTACTTTAAATGTGAAAAAATATATATTTATTTACTTATTTTATTTTAATAAAATGTTTTATATGTATGTATATATGTACATATGTGCATAAAATATTTATAATTGTAAGCACATGTACATTACGAAAATATTCACAAATTGCTAGCGCAATGTACATATGTATATGTTGTTGTTGCAATACTTGTTATTGTTGCTAT
Source organism: Ceratitis rosa (assembly GCA_037013455.1). Taxonomy (NCBI): domain Eukaryota; kingdom Metazoa; phylum Arthropoda; class Insecta; order Diptera; family Tephritidae; genus Ceratitis; species Ceratitis rosa. Next base: position 1,239,555 of record JAWMAG010000005.1, on the reverse strand, counting down.
CTCTTCCGTGAAACACATCAAGGGGAACAGCATACTTTTGCTTGGCATACATTTGTTTTTGGTCTTCTTCGTCTCTCGGTTTCTTTGTTTTTATATTCCTTCTTTTCTTTTCTTTTCCAACTTCTTCTCGGTTAATTTTCTCATTTATCATTCGTCCATTGGCGATTTTTAAGCTGGATTCCCCAGCTGTATACATTTATTATTAGCTCGCCTAGCGCTCGCTGGACCTGTCTGCTTGGCTAAGTGGCCATTCGGCTGTCTGTTTGTCTGTTTGTATGTTTGTTTGCCTGCCTGTTGGCTACAGGTTGGTGGACTGTTTGTCTTTTTGCTGCTGCTGCTGCTGTTGTTGCTGATGTCGATTGCTGCAAAAGAGGATTCCGCGTAATCAGTTGTAACGTCGGTGTCAACAACAACAACAGCAACAACTTTAATGAAATCTTGTTGATTTACACAAAAAGTTTACTTTCACTAAACAACATTGGCTCTTGCTGACAGGCAAACTTGCATGTGAAAAATATTCGCACAAATATACTCGTATGTACATATGTATGTCTGTAAATACCTTAAAAGTGCCGCGCATTTACTCGTCACCAACTGACAAAAGACTCTGAAAGGTTTTTAGCTATATCTTATACAACAATGAAGGAGAAAAATGTTCTTTTGATATTTTCAAAAATTTCCTGGCGAAATATGAAAAATGGTATTTAGTTTGAGCGAGAAATTAGAGCGGAATGATTTGCGGTGGAAAAGGATTATTGTAGGATTATGATTTCTGAATATTTATGTATATATATAGCTGTGACATCCTGTTGTCAGAAATCAGAAAACGTAGTTGCTGAGCTGGAGCTCAGAACAAGAACTTCTTCTCCTTCTTTTTCCACATCAACAACAGCGCACCATTTTATTCCTTCTTTTTGTTGTTTGAAGTCAATGGAAGTACAATGTGAGTGAAACCAATTCACTCTGCACCTGCTCCTTCCAGCAGAGTGGAGTCCGTCTTTTCCTTGTTAGTGTAGCCACTGTCTCTTAAATCGCTGGGCCATGTCGGCATTATCTAAGCTACTGTAGCGACCTGAAGAGTTTGGTTTTTGTTGATTGAGATTTGATTTAACTCTTCAATTGTCTACTCAGTGCAAGGTAGTATCTGTTGGTAAGAGCAGCTCTGCGTTGAATTTGAAGGAGGGAAATGTTGTTGGTCTTAATGTTAGACTGGAGTATTTCGTCTCGTCCTATCAAACCCATTCACCACGCTTCCTTATGCCGACATTGCAATAAGTGTAGAGTTAACCCATCAATCGTAGTGACTCGACTAAAGCTCCCTCTCTTTTAGCTTCAAGGTTTTTCATGGGTTAGCTCTCATAGCTCTCATATAGGTTGCTCGCGTTTGCTTTATGTGACGTGGAGGTTGAGGAACTTAATGAGGAGGGACCAAAGTTTCATGCAAGACTTTTTTTATGGCCTCTCTCGAAGTCTTTACTATGCCAAGCCTCTACCACTCATGTGGGTAACAAATCACAGAAATCCTAGAAGCCTCTAAGTGGCCAGTGTTTCATAGACAGAGATTGGAACTTATTTGATGGGAAAACGTTGTGGGGGAAGAAATGCAGCAGAGCTTAGGTTATTTGTAGTGCATCTGGTAGCGCTATATCAGTCTTTCAAAAGGTGCCCTAACCTATAAAGTAAAATAAATTAAAATTAAGAACTTATTTAAATCAAAAAATCATTAAGGCCAGGATCCTCCAAAAAAACGTGTTATTTTTAAACAAATTTTATTTATTAAAAAAAAATATTTTTTTTAAATCAAAGTTTTTGTAGATAAGTAGACGTATAAATATATTAATTGAATTTTTTTCTTTTTTTTTAAATAGCGGCTCTTAAAATAGCTGCTGAAACACGTACTGAAAGATTTTCACAAAAAAAAAAAAAGAAACTGGGGGTCTTTTTAATTTTTTTACCCTTTTCTTCAATTTTAATTTTTTATACAATTTTAAAATAACAATGAATATTTTTGGTTGTAGTACCGACCATCATAGCAAGACATTTAGAAGTAAAATGCCGTTTAGTTCATGTTGATAAGTTCAATAAGTTCTAAATAAGAGTGTCACCCAGTTGAAAAAACGTGATTTTGAGAAAAAGGCGATTAAATTATTTGTTCGGCCGGATTTACCGCTAGGCGCGCTTCGCACTCCCACCTTCTATACTTACTTTTTGGTCTTGCGGACCTTCGGAACTAATCCTATATTATTTCTGAGAGTATTTTCTAGCAATTTTCAGAAAAAAAAATCTGTTGTATTTAAAATGTATTCACAATTTTTCGCGAATTTCCCATATACTTCTTTTCTTTGTATTTTTTTTTTCATAAAAATTGCTTTGTCACAGAATCCAATTCTTCTTCTCATTTGTCCAAACAAAATTCATTCCAATTGTCATTTTATCTCAGTTCCAGCCAACTGTTTGAATTTTTAACAAAAAGAGCTTAAAGTGCTCAATTAGCTAATTGATTGCCTGTGTGAACAGTTACTTGTTACTAAAATCAGCTTTTTCAGCGTATGAAATCCGACGATAAGCTGAAAAGAAAATATTCACAAACTGTTTTCATTGCATTCAGCTGCATTCATGCATATGTCCCCGATTACTGGGCCAGCACTGTAAAATTTTTTAGTTTTTTAAAGATTCTTTGGGGTGTACACAGATCAACTTCTTCATTGTTATTGTAAAAAAAAAAAAAAATTATTTTGAATGTGCGTTGTTTGGAAATCAAGACGTTAACATATATCTTCCTGCTAATACTGTACCTATATATGTATGTATGTATGTAGCATTTGTGTGACACAGCAAGTGGTAATAGAGTACAACTGACACCATCAACAACAATAAAAAGAAACGAATTTTTGCAAAAAATTTTTACGCAAAAAATTAAACACATCATTGTCAGCACACTATACATACATACATATGTACATACATATAAACGAAGACGAAATTAACCAAATAGCAAAGACTAAGAAATTCGGCTGACTAACGAGGTTTGGAGGGTTAGGCTGGCGGCAGATAACTCAATGTGTGTGAGCAGTAACTGCGACAACTATTTTGCATATGAAATTTATTATGTGATTATGTCCTAAACGAGTAAATGTGTAAATTATCCAATAAAAAAGGTGATGGAAAAAACAACAATAACAACAAGTTTTAATACAATAGACGATTGCTTGAAACGAAAAGTTGCAAATAATTTGTGAAAAAAAATTAGTTAATTAAAAAAGTAAGTTAAGCAGTTGAAATGCATGGTGAAAACGACAATGCAACAAAAATTAATTGAAAAAAAAATTATACAAAAAATTATATATAAAAAGTGTATGTATATAAAATAATTAACATATTTTATACAAATAAAATTTAAGAAATATTAATTTAAATTTACTTAATGAAAATTAATAATTTTTATTGAAATATCTTTAGTTACAATTTTTTTCAAATATTAAATTATTATTACTAATTCAATTTTGGTTATTCTTTACTTTTTATAATAATTTTCCTTAGTTGCAATTTTTTAATGGAATAGAAAAAATAAATTTTAGTTAAATTGTTAAATTTTTATTACTTTTTTAAGTTAGTTATGATTATTTAATTTACTATTCCTATTTCTAATTTTTCATACAAATTAAAGTTTTAATTTATAATTAAAAAAAATAATAAAAAATGTGTTTAAAATTATTATAAATATGATTGTTAAAAGAGAATTATGTATTAAAAAATATTATACACAAAACAAATATATATAAAATAACTAGCTTATGTTTTTCAAATAAAATAAAAATAAATAAATTTATAAGAAATATTAATTTAAATAATATTTTTTTTATTTAATATATATTTGGCTTAAATTTTATTATCTGCATAGTATAAGAAGAATTAAGTTTATATTGACAGTATTAAATTATTGTCATTTATGAACAGTAATTTATTATTTTTAATTAAAATTTATTAAACTAACTTTTTATTTAAATATTTTCTTTCTTTTAATGATAATTATTTTTTATTAGTTTTAATTTTTAGTTGTACATATTAAAAGTTCTTTGCATTTAAAAAATATATTTTAAATAAAAAAATTATATATACAAAAATATAATAAATGCTTCAAATATATTCAAAATAACTAACACATTATATCAAAAAAACAAAAAACTAAACATTAAAAAAACATATTTTATAAAAATAATTGACATAAAAGTATATTTTTAATTAATATTTTTTATTTAAAATATCCTCAGTTTAAATTTTTTATAAAAGAAAATATGGATATATTTTATTGAAAATGTTTAATAAACTAAAAAAGAAAAAAAACTATCGAAAGAGAGAGAGAATAATGGGTTTTTAATATGAAACTTAAAACTTTTTGTCTTAATTAAAAAAAATATGACGAGCTAACTAATTAGGGAAAACAATCACAAAACCGTTTAAAAAACTTAAAATCCATCAAAACAGTATGGCAAAAAATTTTGAAAAAATTTTAAAAAATTTAACTAGTTTATTTAAGAAATTTATACAGATATACATATTTTTAATCGGTTTTATTTAATTTTTTTTCAAACTTTAATTAATTAATTTTTTTTATTATAATATTTACATTAAACTAAACAACATTTTTTAACTTTTACTTTAATTATTTAAATATAATTTTAAATTGCTTTTAAATAATAATTTAAATACTTTTTTATACAATAATATTCATTTTCTTTTATATATGTTTGTACATAAATACGCTCATATGTATATAAAAATACTTAAAATTTTTTTTTATTAAAAATAATTTTATGTTGTTTTAAATTGTTTATAAATAATAAAAATATATACTTTTTTAGTCAATGTGTATTTACTGATAATTTTATTTGTCACTTTCAAACTCGCAGTAGAAGTATTGGAAGCCATCACAGCATGCATTGCACAAAAACAAAAAAATACAAAAAAAATTTTAAATTTTTGTTGTCTATTACAACGATTTGCAATTGTCATCGAATGCGCGCAGACGCGCAACAAAACTCTCCAACATTTTTATTTTTTGGTATCTTCCTTACATTATATTTAATGATGTTGTACATACTCGTACATATGTATATGTATGTATGTTGGTAGCAAATGCAACCCTGCATACCGCGCCACAAGCGATACATTGCTCTGCATGCTTACCTACAGCATACATATGTACATACATAGCTATATAATACAATGTATTTTACTTGGTTGTTCACTTGTCTACACATTTGTTTAGACATTTGATAAATCACCAAAGGCAAACAAGAAATTCAGTGCTTTTTTTTCTTCTTTTTTATTGTTTAATTCAAAAAGGAGTGGAGAAACGTAATGTAATCACAGACAACACAAATTAACCAGCTGTTGACAGTTTAGTTAATTCATTTGTTGTTGGCATTGTTATTTTTGTTGTTGTGCTAAATGTCTGTTTACTCAAGCGTAATGCGGCGAAAAGAAAACTCGCATTCATCGCGTAACAATCACAACAATTGCTGCGCAATGTAAACAATAAGAATCAAAAAAACAAAAAAAAAAAGAGGATACAATCTGTGAAAAAACAACAAATTTCGTAAAGAAAGAATAACAAAGACAAAAAAGGGCCAAAAAGTATCGAATGCTTCAAATACTTGTATTTAAGAAAGCTTCCAAGCTTCTCAAATATTAGCAAACATTAAGTAGCTTCGGAAGATGTAGGCAATAATCACTACAGCAACAACTACAACAGGCAAATTTATTTAATTTAAATCTTAATGTCTTTCCTCGCTTGGAAAGTGAGATGAATGTGTGAAATGGGACTATTTTTTGTTGTTTTATTTAATATTTTTATTTTTCTTCTTTTTCTTTTTGTTTACTTCATTCTATTTTTTCATATCTTGTTTTTAATTCGTTACTTCATTATATGTTATTTTATCTTCTTTTTTATTTTATTATGTTTCCCTTTATATTATCTCTTTATTTTAATTTATTTACTTTTATTTTATATTATTTTATTATATTTTCTTCTATTTAATTTAATTTTAATTTGCTATATTATATTTTATTTTTTATATTATTTTGTTTTAATTTAATTTTTTAAATAAATTTTATTTTTGATATTATTTTATCTTATTTTGTTTTAATTTTATTAGTTTTAGTTTAAATAATTAAATTAAATTTATTTTATTTAACCTCATTTAATTTTATTTTGTTTTATATTGTATTATTTAATTTTATTAGTTTTAGTTTATTGTATTATATTATATTTTTTTAATTTTTTTAAATTTATTTTAGTTGAAATAATTAAATTAAATTTATTTTATTTTATCTCATTTTGTTTTACTTATTATATTTTATTTTATTATGTTTTATTTTATTTCGATTTATATTATTTTATATTATCGTATTTTATTTTATTTCATTTTATTTTATTTATTTTATTTTATTTTATTGTATTTAATTGTATTTTATTTTATTTTACTTTATTGTATTTATTTTCTTTCATTTTATTTTATTTTGTTTATTTTATTTTACTTTTCTCTATTTAATTTAATTATAATTTATTTTAATGTATTTTATTTTTTATGTTATTTAATTTTATTTTAATTTGCTATATTTTATATTCGTTTTTTATTTTATATTATATTATTTTGTTTTATTTGATTTTATTAATTTTAGTTTATTGTATTACATTGTGTTTTTTAAATTTATTTTATTTTAATGTTCCTAAAACGATTTAATTGTTTTAATGGTTTCCTAAGCTTGTTGCAAATTTTATTATAGGTTTTAAATTTTTATGTATGTAAAGCCAACACAGGTGTATTTTTCTGTTGAATCTTTTAATCCCTCATTAAATGGCTGAAAAATTCTGCAAATTAATTTCTAGTGAATGCACATTACTACAAAATTTGTGATTTTGAATAACTTAGTATACATATAAATAAACATATAATTAAAAATGTATGATGTCACATAGTTTCAAAAAGAAAAATGGAAAAATCTATTTATGTCTTAAAGTCGTTGAACCAACAAATTCTTGTGATTTGCTTTATTTATTTATTTGAAAGGTACACATCAATCGAGATGACGGACAGGTGTTTATAGAAATATATATATACCATATATGTTTGCATCATAAAGCATCCATGATTCATGGCAGAATACCCAGGGCTAGCACAACGTTATTTTTGTACATTTGTTAGAAAATATATTTACAAAAAAACATACCAGCAAGAGAAGAATGGCTGCTAAAAAGTGGATGGGTTGTGAATATAAACAATTCTTATTAAAGGTTTCCTTAGAAACAAGTTTTAGTTCGGCTGTTCGTCAGTGCGTATACGCAACTTTTGAGTGATTTTACATACAATAATTACAGCACGTCAGCCTTTGTTAAATAAACAGCATTCGCGCGAAGTTCTGACTTTCTATTAGGGTGGGAAGAAAAAATGCAGCTGAAGCTTATCGTATACTTGTGTAAGTATATGGTAAATCTGCGCCGATTGGCAAATCATGCGGTTTCGTACGCTTAGAATGAGGTGTTTATAACGTCGAAACCAAAGATTGTCCTCGCCAGCCTAAAAAGTTTAAAGGTCAGGAGAGCTGCTAAAATCAGGTGAAACATTTTCGACTACAACTAATGCGTGTATCGTGATAATGCTCAATCCCACTTGGCTGTAGTGGTCAAAAACTAACAGCAAAGGCTAAAACGAGAGGCCTTATCGACATATTCTCCAGACTTTACTCCTTCCTATTACTGGCTTCTTAGATGGATACCTTTTCAAAAGGAAAAAAACCGTTTTTGAACATATTTTATTTTAATCTACTTGTATCTAATTAAATTCATGTGATTTTATTTTATATACGCGTATAATTAGTTTACAATATATTTTTATTTTATTTTATTATATTATTTCATTAAACTTGTTTAAATTAATTTAATTTAACTTGATTTAGTTTTGTTTTCTAGTACTTTATTTTTTTACTTCATTTAGTTTTATTTATTTGACTTCAGCTTACTTCAATAAATATATTTTTATTAAATTTTATTATTTTATTTTCATTTATTTTTTATTTTATTTTCATTTCTTCTATTTTACTTCATTTTGTTTTATTTTATTTTAGTTCATGTTATTTTATTATATTTGGCATTATTGTATTTTATTCAAAGTAATTTATATAGTCTTATTAATTTTTTTTTTGTTTTACTTTGTTTTATTTTATTATATTTTGTTTTAATTTATTTAATGTGATTTGATTTGATTTTATTATATAATATTATATTTAATTTATTTTATATTATTTTAATCTATTTGGTTTTTATTTATTTTTTTATATTTTATGTTATTTTGTTACATATTATTTTATTTAATTTTAGTTTATTTTATATTATTTTATATTTTTCTTTTTTTAAACCATTTTTTTATTTATTTTATTTTATTTTATTTTGTTTAATATTGTTTTATTATAATTGATTTGAATTTATTTGATTTTATTTTATTTGATTTTATTTTATTTTAATTTATTTCACTTTATTATATTTAATTTAATTTAGTTTTAATTTATGTTATATTATTTATTGTATTTTAGTTTAATTTATTTTATTTTATTTGTTTTTATTTCAGTTATTTTTTATTTCTATTTAAAAAATAAAATTATATTTATTTTAATTTTTTATATTATTTTATTTTATTTGGTTTTATTTTATTTTATAATATTTTAAATTATATTATTTTATTTTGTTTTATTTTATTTTGTTTGGTTTGGTTTTATTTTATTTTATAATATTTTATTATGTTATATTTTATTTTATTTGATTGTAATTTATTTTATTTTATTGTAATTTATTTTATTTTCTTTTATATCTAATTTAATTTAATTTAGTTTTATTTTATTATATTGAAAATATTTTATTTTTCTTTTATTTTATTTTATTTTTATTTTTATTTTATTTTATGTTATTTCATTTTATTTAAATTTTTTTTTTACTTTATTATATCTAAAATATAATAATTATTTTATTCCGTTTAATTAAGTTTTTTTTTGCATTATTTTATTTTATTTTCTTTTATTGCTTTTACTTTTAATTTATTTTATTTATTTTTAATATGCCTTTATTTTATTTTATTCGTTTTAATTTTCATTTTCAATTTAATATATTATGGTATTTAAATTTAAAATTTATTTGTATGAAAAATTATTATGAATAATTACATTTGCAGCTGGGGCTATCGGCCTATATTATTTTATTACTTTAATTGATCTTAGAGAAGTTTATATTATTTGTTGTAATCTCTATTTGATAACATTTTTTTAGTTTATTAATTTGTACCATTTGTTAATAACTTTAATTCATAATGAATATTCATTTAATTTATTAATTAAAGTTCTAAATAAGTATGAGTCCTAAATGTAGCAGTATTAGATTCAAAATATATTTGTTTGCATACATAGATAAATAAGATTCTTAATATGTGTACGCAAATAAATTCAAATATGCTCACACATAAATACATTTATACTGCATAAATATTCGCTACTTACATTATAAACTAGTCTACCTGCAAGTGACCTTGCCACACTAAACCACTTTCTGTGAATATGAATATTCTAATAGAAGTTTTTTTGGTGTGTATGTAAATAAAAAAAATGAGTTGCAATAATATTTTACCCATAACTTTACACACAAATATACATATATATTTATATTCTCTTTCAAAACCCTTTATTAGCAAATTTCCATAAAAACTGACTGTCGACGTCTCCCACAGTCGCGTCAATCTAAACAAAAGTTTGTAAATAATATAACATGTTTAAATTTTATTTTTTGCTTTTAACTTCAATGAAAGTTCTGAATAAATATGTATACTATGTATGTATATAGGTAAATTTTTTTGTATTATAACTGTAACTAATCTTCACGTGGCTGGCATAAAAATGAAAAGTAAATGTTTTTTACGGTAAATGAAACTAGCAAAGGCGGTGCTAGGAGGTTCATTCATTTGACAGTATAAAAATATAAATGCACACATACCTACATATACATACTTACATGTAAGTGTATGCTATTGTTTTGTTTTTATTTAATTTTTTTTACTATTTTGTTTTTGCTTGAGTGCAAATTGCAAATCTATTAACTTATTGGTTAGCTGCACATTCTAAATAACTTACATACATACATACATACTTATGTACATATGTACATATATACAAGCGCTAACATGCCAACACACCAACCGACATGTATGCATACACGTATGTACAAACACATACGAGCTAACTTATGCGCGATTTCGATCACACGAACGACGGCGACTGGCAACATTTCATTAAATTGCAATTATTTTGCAATATTTTGTTTAGAGCTTTTTTATTGTAATTTCCACCGTTGTTTTTATTGTTGTTGTTAATTTTGCAGTCGCTTAAATTCTATGCTCTGCTATTCGTACAACCAAACGAACATCAGTGCAAAGCGAAACAATGCAGAAAAAAAATTGAAAAATTGTAAAGATAAAACAAAAACTGGTCTTCAAGCTTCACTCGACTCGCGAAATGCACCAAAACTCCTTTCACTTTTGTGTGCTGTAGGCAGCGGCGAACAACGGCGACCGCGCAGCTAACAACAAGTAAGCAGCAATAAAATACATGCAAGTGGTTGGCAATTGGCAACAACCAACCAGCATCACAGCGGCGAAGTCAGTGTACTAAACTAAAATATGAACACAGTTTCTGAACATATAAATACATACATACATACATTTGTATGTATAGGTACATCGTACAACATCGACTACAAAAGTGCAGGCATGCAAGAGCTACGATCGTAAATACATACGAGTATGTATGTAGAAATTTACAAAAAAATACATAGGTACATACATATATGAATAGCTGGTACCTACTTTACATATTAATATGTATAAAGAATTAAGAAATCAAAATATCAAATATTTAAAAACTCTACAAAAAAATTGGAAAGTCCACAAAAAAGCGTGGAAAATATGTGAAATTTAGAACAAAACTCAAGTTTAGAAAAAGATTTGAATGCTAAAAAATTTTGATATTGAAAAAATTTTCAAAAATTCTACAAAGATTTCAAAAATTCTCCTAAAAGTTCTAAAAAACTTTCAAAACTTCTACAAAAAAAATATGGAAAATATATACATATGAGCTTAAAAAAATTTAATTAATCTACAAGCATTCCAAAATCCACAAAAATTTACAAAACTCTATAAAAATATGTAATATTTTTATTAAGTGAACATAAGCCTAATAACGCTGCAAAAGCTTTTCAAAAATTCTATCAAATTTTCAAAAATTTTCATACAGAAACTTCTCTCTAAAATCCTTAAAAATACTTTTAAAACATTTATGGTAGAGTTTTAATGTCTGCTACATATGTACATACATTAAAAGCATATTTCAGGCTGTATTCAACATTTTTGAAAAGTGTTAAAATATCTAAAAAATGTTTTATAATTGCCAAGTACTTAGAAACCATAAAACAAATGCGCTCAAAAATTTACAAAAAATTATACTAATTAAAAAAAAAATTTAAAAAACCCCCAAAATATACAAATTGTTTTTATAAAAATTAAAAAAATAAATAAATAAATATTATTTACAAAAAGGTTTATGCAGTTTTAAAACTACAGTTTCTAAAAATTTGCATGAAAATTTTCAAATTGAAAATCTTTATAATGAAATAAAAAAATTAAACTCTACAAAATTTTAGAACTCATGTTTGAAATTCTACAAAATTTTTAAAATCTCTACAAAAGAACCTTATAACATTTTTAAGAATTTTTTCCGCTGTTTTAGGATTCTGGAAAGTTTAAGGAGTATCAATAAATTTGAAATGAATTAAAAATTGAATTGAAAAATTTAAAAAAGCATTAAAAGTTCTTCAAAATTATAAAACAAAGTCTACAAAAAACTAGGTAATCGAACAAAATAATGGAAAAATTTAAAAAGAAATTTAAATTTTACAAAAGAATTGGAAACTCTACAAAACAATTCAAAAGTCTACAACAGAATTGAATGAAAACTCTACAAAAGATTTTTAAATCGAAAATCGAAATTCCTTGAAAAATGAAATGTAAATTAAAAAAAAATTTAAAAATATTGACACTTAAAATTTTTTATAATTTATAATTTTAAAATTTTTTGTAGATTGCTTAAAATTCTATTAAAATATAAAAAAATTTTTAAATTCAGCAAAAAATCTAAGCTCTAAAAAAATTAATTTTTTAAAAGTCTACACAAATTTCAAAATTTAACAAAAATTTTAAAATTCTACAAAAAAATTCAAAATTCTCCAAGACTTGGCAATTTAAGTGGATGTTCGATTTCGATTGGTTTCTCAGGCTCTGTTAAGTTTTCTTTCGATTGTGTGAGTGATTTTTCATCGATCAACGCCCACCAGAAACTTAGAATCTTCAATATTCCATTCTTTCTATCTTACATACTCTCTTACTTGCTTTGATCTTTGGAAGCTTCGGAATCTTCAACTGTTCCCTTTCCGTTGTCCCTTTTCACACTGGTGAGTGAGGTCGTGCCACAACCACCAAAATCGTTTTAGACAGCAACATAGCTACTGTCGCTAGACGACACAGTGGAAAGCAAACAGAAGACAGAAGACATCGAAATTATATTTATTATGGCAGCAAACAACTGCCGCTTTGCACGCTCGCGCTAAACAAAAAACTGAACTGCGCAAGCGCATACCAAAGCACAGCAGCGAAGAGATTGTGTAACCAGAAGTGAAAGAAAACAGTTGCATATAAGTTTGTAAATATGTATGTATGTATATTAGCAGATCGGCGAAGGTACGGACGGACGGATAGACGGACGTACCGAAAGCGAATTTTGTGTGTCAGGCAACCGCTTAGAAAGCCAGTGTGACAATGTGACGGCGCTGACACCCCATGGATATTATGAGGCATTTCGATATTATACTTTTTGGTGGCACGTTTTTATTTACTTTTTTATACCTTTCATGAATGTAAAAATGGATTTGAAAATTCTTTAAGTAAAAGAAGAAGAAGAATTACACAAAAGGAACAAAAGTAAAATAGAAAAATTGTTTGCACTTAGTTTCATGTTATATAAAAAATATTGTCGGTAAAAATCATTTATGGTAAATCGCGTGATTTATACATAGCTGCCATGCAATTAATGTTTCAAAAACTCGTTTTTGGATTAAAACTCTTTTATTCAAGCAGCTATAAATATGAAATTTTGTTTTCCGCTGACATATTTTAGTACAAATATTGTCAGTAAAAATCACCGAAATTTTGTAACCATAGCGCATAGCTGCCATACAAATATATTTTCAAAAATTTGTTTTTAGGCCAAAACTCTTAAGTTACAACAGCTGAGAAGTTGAAATTCGGTAGACTGCTCACATATTATATTAGAATAGTTGCCAGTGAAAATCAACTAAATCAGATGACTATAATATATAGCTGCCATAGAACTGAATTTTCCAAAACAAGTTTTTGAGTAACAATTCACTAGTTTCAATAGCAGCGTACATAAAATTTGGTACACTGCATACATATTCTATTAAACAAGTTGTCAGTGAAAATCAACGGAATCAGATGGCAATAGCATACAACTGCCATACAAATGATTTTTCAAAAATGCGTTTTTGAATCAAAACTCTTAAATCTAAACCGCTATGTACATGAAATTTAGTACACAGCTAACGTTTTATATTAAAAATATGCTCAGCAAAAATTATCAAACACAAACTACCATAACATATAGCTGTCATAGAAACAGATTTTCAAATATGGGTTTTTATATCAGAACTCTTAAGTTACAATAGCTGAGAAGTTGAAATTCGGTACACTACACACATATTGTATTAGAAAAGTTGTCAGTGAAAATCGTCGAAATCATATGACAATAACATATAGCTTCCATTCAACTAGTTTTTCAGAAATGCGTGTTTAGCTTAGAAAACAAAATTTTTTTAAGTGTGCAATAAAAATTATGAAATTCGCTATACTTTTCACATACATGTACAGATTTAAAAAAAAATTTAATCAAAAAATTTATGCTCTGAAATTGTTTATTAACTAGATTCATAGTAAATGTCGTTTCTTTAAGCATAACTGAAATTAAATTCGTAAAAGGTCTATAAACTGCAAACTAGCCGAAGACAGTTTTTTTAAAAATTACTATTTTTTAATTTTTGATTTTTTTTATAATTTTATTTTAGTTTATTTATTTTTTCTGCTCGCCTGCACTGCATTTGGTATTTCTTGGTAAGCTATTAGATAGCTGATAATAGTAATAATACATATAGCATATGCAAAAAGTGTAAGATAGCGATAAAAATAATTGCAGCAGCAACGGCTGGCTCGTCGTTGGTAGCAACATCACAGTAGGACTTGTCTGCAGCTGTGTAAATATATGTATTTTGATATGAATTTATGCCTTTTTTCTGTAAAGTGGTACATACATACACGTACATACATATGTATGTATGCATGTGTGTTTGGATCCTCTGCGAATCTCCGGCACTTAGCATCGTCGTTCATTGCCTCCAGCGAATACCAAAATCGATGACGTCGTCGTCAAACCAAAACACACAATGTTGTTTGCTCAATGCGGTTGTTGTTGTTGTTTGTTTGTTTTGTAGCTGGTATTTTTTATAGCATATCAGCAATGTTTTGCCATCACTCAATTCACATGCCTATGTAGGCACATACATACATACATACATACATACCTACACACACACATCTAAGTGTGTACATATTTTATTCGCACATTTTTATATAAAATTGCATTTTATTGCTGTTGGTGTTGTTGTCTGAAATATACCGGCATCATCATCATCATCATCAGGTGCTGCATTAGCATTTTTGGAAAGAAAGTGAAAGACAAAGACGCAGACGAAGACGAAGAAGCGACTGCAAATGCCGGCAAACGGCAAGCGGCTGTTGACAGTTGCACGTACCGTTATGTACTTATACATGCACATATGTATATGTGATTTTAGATACAGCCATACGTGAATTGTACATACATACATATGTACATATTTGACTTGCAACGGCGACGGCGAAAATGCCATAAATTGAATAAAAAGAAGAAGAAGAAGCCGTGCTTAGCGCATTGCATTTTGCTATTGTTGTTATTTATTAAATAATTTTTTTTTGTGTTACTAAATTTTCGTTTGTACTGTCGTTTTTAATTAATTTTATCACAATGTTAAATGTTTTTGTTTTTTTTTCTTTAAATTTAGCCATTTTTTTCATAGCACCGTTATTATATTTCCTATGTATGTACATATACCTATATATTTATGTTAGTTTGTAATTACTTATCGGCATTTTTTCGACTCAATTAAATTTTCAAATTTTTAGTTATTTTGTGCAATCGTCAACGTACAACATTATGTAATACACACACATATCAACACCTATGTTACACGCGTACATATCTACATTTTTGAGTACACTCTACGTAACGTGTATGTATGAACATAAGTTTTTTATACATAGGTATATGCATAGAGTGGCAAAAAAGCCTGTTGTTGGTGTTGTGTGGGCAGCCGAGGATTTGTACATTCGAAAACATTCCAATTAAGAAATATTAAAAGTGAATTAATTATAAATATTTAGTTTAGTCAAATGTGTACATACATACATACATATGTACAAATATTTGCGCGTGTTTTACAACAATTTTTTAACACCTTACGAAATTTTATGTGTACGATATTTATAATAATTTCGATTATTTTAATACTGCTGGAACAAATTTTCGGGGGGCATGACACCACGCATTTTTTGGTCAAAAAGTATGAGCGTATCAGACATAATTGGACGTAGTTCGATATTTTTTTTATTTATATTTAAATTAATTTTATTTATTTAAATGTTTTATTTTATTTATAACATATTTTATGTGATATCTTTTATTATTTTTATTTCGGCTTAATTTTTTTAATTAAATTTTATTATTAATTAATATATGTTTTTTTAGATTATATTAATTTATTTCATGTTATTTTTTATTTCATTTTATTTGTTTTACTTTACTTAATTTCCTTTTATTAATTTTTAATTTTGTTTTATTTTATTTAATATTGTTTTATTTAATTTTACTTATTTCTACTTTTAGTTAATTTAATTTTATTCAGTTTTATTTTATTTGATTTCAATTTGTTTTGTTTTATTTTAATTACATTTAGTTTTTATTATAATTTTTATTTAATTTAATTTTATTTTAATAATAATTTCGCGTAGTTTTAATTTTGAATTTTATTACATTTTATTTTAATTTACTTCATTTCAATTTAGTTTGTTTTAATTTAGATTACTTAATTTTATCTTGTTTTATATTGGATTTTGTCTTACATTATTTTATTTTATATTATATTATTTTAATTTTTCTTAGCTTTTTTATTTAATTTGATTTATATTTTTTTATTTAGCATTATTTTATTTTATTTCACTTTATTTTATTTGATTTAATTTTATTTCAAATTATTTTATTTAATTTCATTTTATCTGATTTTATTTTAATTAAAGTAATTTTATTTTTCTTTCATTTATTTGTTTGTTTTTTTCCTTTTATTGTAGCTACTTTATTGTGTTTTAAGTTATTTTATGTTATTCAATTTTATATTTAACATTATTATATTTAATTTTATTTTTAATTATATGTTATTTAATTTTAACTTTTTGTTTTTATTTTAAGTAAATTTTTTAGTTTACTTTTTATTGGCTTATTTTATTTTATTTGTATTTTTTGAAATAATTTTTATTTTTTTGTTTTTGTTTTATTTAATAATTTAATATAATTTATTTTTTTTTAGTTGAAATTTCAATAGTATATTATATTTCATTTATATTTTTTTAATATCTTTTTATTTATTTGTGCTTATTTTATTTAATAATTTAATTTAATGCTTTTATTTTACATTTTTTTGCACTATTTTATTATATTTTAGTTGATTAAATTTATTTAGTATTTTTTTTATTCATTTTGTTTTGTTTTATATTAATTTATTTAATTAGATTTGATTTATTTTTTATTTCTTCTCTTAAGCTTACTTTATTATGTTTGAGCTTGTTCTATATTATTAAATTTTATGTTAATTTATTTAACATTATTTTAATTTGTTGTTTTATTACATCTTATATAATTTTATTTTTTGTTTGCTTTTATTTTAGTTAACGTAATTTAGTTTTAACCTTTTTTGGTTTTTTATTTTTTTAATTTACTTTTTTTTTAATTTATGTTATTTTACTTAATTTTTTTGTTTTTATTTCACTTAACTTTATTTTTTTTTATTTTTAGTTTATTTTATTTTTGTTTTTCTTTTATTTGACTTTACATTTTTTGAATTTGCCTTGATTTATTTAATTTAATTTAATTTAATTTAATTTATCGAAGTTTTAAATAAAATAATATAAAAATTCCTATTTTATATTATATTTTCTTATTTTAATCATTTTATTTCTTTTTCAGGTATTTATCCAAAACATCTTACCGAACTTTTATCGATATGTGTAAGTAATATTATTAAGTACTACTACTAAAATAAATGTTGGAAATGAAAATATTAAAAAAAACTAAAAAAAATCTTCTTAAGAAGACGAAGAAAAAATATATTACCCATTCATATCCACCAACAATGCCGTTAACGAAATATAATATTTTGGCCACTATAAAATACCCGCGCATACGCCTGCTTAAGTAACTTTAATTTGCTCGTTTTGCCACTGTCTTTAGTATATATGTATGTATATATGCCATAGGTGTATACTTTGGTGTACACAAATCCACTTAGGTAGCCCAGTTATTCATATTAACGGAACGACAACAGCATAACCGCATTTTTGGATGCCACTCAATTAACGCTACATACAAACATACATACTTACACGAGTATATGCATAAGCAACTATACCTATATGTACATACATTTTCGTTCAATGGCCACATAAATTACGCATATGTATAAGGGGCTTTAAAGCTAAAAGCCATAAATATAATGTCTTAAATAAAGCTAACAATTTTCGTTTTAAGTGCTGTTAAAATTAATTATTTATAATGCATGATTTTTTTGTTTTATTTTTTTTATCTCTGTTTTAATTTTTTTTGTTTAGATTTAATTATATTTTTATTTAATTTAATTTTTTTCTTGCAATAAATGTCACATTCTTTAAGACGACTTTTTGCTATCTACTTTTATCGTATTAATAATAATATTTTAGCGTTGCTAATGAAAGTTGTTTTGTTTTTTTCATATGTTAATATCAAGTTCACTTTGCACTAAAAAAAAAATATTTCTATTTTTCAATTGGAATTTTTATTATCAAACTTGTTTAGTTTTTTAATATTTTTTTTTAATTCTATATCTCTAGTGATAGTGTGATAAATTAAAGTCAGTAACTTACGCGTCATTAATTACGGTACATACAGGAGATCATTTATCATTTTGGATTTAAGTCGAAAATGCTTGAATTTGCGTTGCTTTTAGGACTTGTTCTAAGCTGAGATTATATCCATTATGAAAATCATGAAAAATAAAATTTGAAATTTCGGAAAAGGAAAATCCTCTCTAAATACTTCTGGTATGAGTTTAAAAAATTTAAAAGTTTTGAATTTTCTAAATTATTTAATTATTATTTTAAGTCAAAATATTAATGAAATTATTACTTGTACACGTATGTAATAAAACTTAAGTATTCTTCTGGCGCTCAAACTATTTTTTCATTTTTTTCTGCAAACACTTCACAAACAATTTTTTAACAAAAACACTATAAATTTCCACACTTAAGATATGTTATAAAAAAAATAGTAAACTATTAAAAACACTCGAGGGCAAAAAAAAAACGTTAAAAACAATTTTTAGCTATGCAAAAATAATAATTTTCAAGTCTCTACTACTTAAATATTCTCAAAAAACATTCATTTTTATGTTTCAAGTTTTAAGCTTCTTTTAACACATAATTCCAAATCAACCACAAAAAGTAGCAACAACATTTGCTAAATTAAAAATACAATTAACATCAGTATGTACATTTGTAGATCCATATGTTAGCCTGTATGTATGTAAGTATTCATGTGCATTTCTTTACATACTTACATACGATATTAAGTTGGCTGTGAAACTCGTGAATATTTAGAATTTCGTTACGGTACGACTATGGAGATCCGGTTGAACAAGTTCAATAAAATTCTATAGAAAATGATAATCGAAAAACAGAAATCAAATATATTGCAGATACATTTTTCAATGCTTGCTGATACGCTGACGATACACAAGCTCGCATACAGAGCAGCACAATATCCTATTAATCTCCGACAAGTGGATAATGAAATGTGAACAAAAAATAGTTGAAAAAGTATGAAACTGATCAACATACAAAAACATATTTGCATGCATATATTTTATAAAACAAAATATAAAGAATAAAACATAAATAATAAAATAACATAAAATAAAATAAAATAAAATAAAATAAAATAAAATAAAATAAAATAAAATAAAATAAAATAAAATAAAATAAAATAAAATAAA
>JAWMAG010000005.1:1205000-1217500 GCA_037013455.1 Ceratitis rosa | reverse complement strand
CGTACACTTTGTTAACATTTGCAGACGGACAGATAGACATTTGGATTTGTTTTTTGTTGCTGTTTCAGTAGTCAATGCGGTTTTGAACGTCAATTCGAATCAAAAGTGGAATTAGTCAAGTGAAGTAGGGTACTCAGGCACATACTTGTGCTTACATACACACAAATACCTACCTACGTGTATATATGTATATATTTGAATGTTGTTGTATCTAAGTAAGCACGCGTTAGAGGCCACTTGGCAACTCACCGCTTTGAAGACTTCTTCAATCCACACGACCAATAAAATATTTATAAAAGTAAAATTACATTTTTACAAAAATATTTGTATTGACATGCACGTGTTTATATTACATACGTATGTACGAATGTATATTTGTTTGTGTGTGCACAACTTATGTAATTTTTCGTTAAAAGTCGTAATGATGTGCGTACTCGTGCGAAATGCTTAAAGAGCCGGCTATTTGGCTATAGAAATTTAATGAAATACCTGTGCTTTCATGTAGACGAAAGTTCAAATGTGCACATGCGTGTTTGACAAGTTGAAAAGTTTTATAGTTTCAGTGGAATTTTGACTGAAATGTTGGGGAAGTTGAACCTTAGTCTGACCAAGCTTTAAACTTAAAGAACAAAATATCTGCAATTGCGCCTACCCCTGAGTAGGGAGCGTACTTCTGACGTAAAACAGAAAAGCTCCTTTATTTTATTTTATTTGACTTATCTAAAACATTATATGGTATATTAATCTAAATCTGAAGTATGCAATATTAAATAAACATTATCACCGCAAATCCTCGGTATGAGGTTTTGGGTAAAAAATCCGTACAAAAAGCATCTACAAGCGAGGGATTTGGTATTCTATATACGTATGTATATGCGAACAAATAATGTTATCTAAAATCAACGAAATCGGACGACAATATCATATATTAATATCTAAGCCAAAAATGTAATAACATAAATTTTAAATGTCCATTTTTATAATTCAAGTTAGTTTAATTTTATTAGTTTAATTTAATTTTATTTAATATTATGTTTTATTTTATTTTATTACTTTTTAATATTATTTATTTTATTTACTTTTATTTTATTTTGTTTTATTTCATTTTATTTAATTTTTTTTTTGTTATATTTATTTTATTTTATTTTATTTGACTGAATTTGATTTGATTTTATTTTACATTATTTTGTTTATATTATTTCATTTTATATTGTTTTGTTTTATTTTATTTTAATTTATGCTATTTTCTTTCATTTTATTTTTTATTTTAATTAATTTTATTTCATTTTAATTCATTTTATTTTAATGTTATTTTATTTTATTTTATATTATTTCATTTTATTTTATTCTCGTTTACTTTATTTTATTTTATTTTATTTTATTAAATTTGAATTGATTTTATTATACTTCATTTTTATTTTATTTTATTTTATTTTATTTTATTTTATTTTATTTTATTTTATTTTATTTTAGTTTATTTTATTTTATTTTATTTTATTTTATTTTATTTTATGTTATTTTATTTTATTTTATTTTATTTTATTTTATTTTATTTTATTTTATTTTATTTTATTTTATTTTATTTTATTTTATTTTATTTTATTTTATTTTATTTTATTTTATTTTACTTTATTTTATTTTATTTTATTTTATTTTATTTTATTTTATTTTATTTTATTTATGTTTTTTTATTCTATTCTCTTTTATTTTATTTTATTTTATTTGATTTAATTTGATTTGATTTTATTTTACTTTATTTTATTTTAATTTATTTATTTTCTTTCATTTTATTTTTTATTTTAATTTGTTTTATTTAATTTTATTTTCCTCATTTTAATTTATTTTATTTTAATTCATTTTATTTTATGTTATTTTATTTAATTTTACTTTATATTATTTTAATTAATTAATTTATTTTATTTTTTTTTTAATTTTACTTTATTTAATTTAATTTTATGTTATGTTTTATTATTTATTTTATTTTATTTTTATGTTTGTTTTATTTTATTTGATTTTATTCTATTTGATTTTATTTTCATTTATTTTGTCTTATATTTTATTTATTTTTTCATTTTTTTTAATTTAATTTTTTATTTTATTTTATTTGAATTTATATAATTTATTTGATTTTAATCTCTTTTATATTAATTTTTTTTTCTTTTATTTTGTCTTGTTCTATTTTATATTTATATTATTTGATTTTAGTTTATTTCACTTTATTTTTATTTTTAATTTATTTTTAGTTATTTTAATTATATTTTATAATGTTTTATTTCATTATATTTTATGTTATTTTATTTTATTTTATCCTATATTATTTTATCTTATATTATTGTATTTTATATTATTTTATTTATTTTATTTTTAGCCTGTGATACTGTAATTCTTAATCGTATATCGGCAAAGAATGTGTATGAATTAAGGTTTAAATACCAGACCTTAATTCATACACATTTATAATACTAAAATCAAATTTTAATGTAAAGCAAAAAATTCTGTCTCGTGTCGGGGGTAAAGTCGCGACCGAGCGGTCGACTTATACGGTCAATAAACTGCAACAAGCGATGTTGTTACCAACGCAGTGAGTTTCAACACACATATGTATATACAAATTCCTACACATATCTTGTACTTGAATAGGTAGGTTTGTATAAAAACTGCATTTTAGTCTGCTGTGCTGAGCGGCCCACGCAGTTTTTCGCTTGCTGACAACGCACCGACTAAACGTTAAGTGCACATAAATTAAATTTAAAAATTTTTTCCCCCAATAAAATTGTGTTTTTTATATAAAGAATAAAATAAAGAAATTTTAACTCAACCAAAAAAGGAAATAATTTTTTGGTATTGATTTCATTTTTGGGTACAAATTTGCGGTGCAGTGTAGTAATATTTGTATTTTATATATTCGTAAGCACTCTTATATTTATGCATTGGCAAGTATTTTGTAGGTCTGGAGTTCATTGTTTTACATACAGCTTGAAAAAAATATATGTATATTAATTGTGTCAGCAGCTGAGTGTAGACGTTAATAAATTAAAATTGAAATTAAAATAAATTAAGCTGGAGCTTACATTGCAAAAATACTTACTGTGCCACTAAAACAAAATAGCAGCAATAATGTATGTATGTGTATAGATATATATACTCGTATGTACTTACATACAAATATATGTAAATACCCTTATCGGTATGCGATCAATATTCGCTGGCACATTAATCAGCGTTGTAAATTATAATTTTGCATTATGTAGGTGTTTGTACACACACACACACACACACACACACATTCGTAGCGTATTCTCTCGTTCATTTATAAAATTTTTATTTTCGCAATTGTTTTTGTCTTCGTCCATATTTGGTCACGTTTGTGGTTCACTTTCTGCTTTGCATACAAAAACAGAAAAACGTTCAAACAAACAAACACACACACAGGTACACTTAAGTTATTGCCAGCTTTAGCATACCTTAGAAATACCTTAAGAGAATTGAAAGATTTATTTTTAACATTTCTTCCGCCATTTATTTTTGACGACTTTTAATAAACGGTATAACAATTTTTTTGTTTAGCTCGCCGCCGAGACACGGTGCTTGTTGGCTAGTTGCAGTTGTTTTGGTTTTTGTTTTTGTGTTTTTTTTTTTGTTACCTTTTGGGTTCAAATACGTCACACGAAAAAACAGCAAAACACTCATCACGTCCATGTCAGCTGCCAACCGGGCTGGCAATTACATACATACATACCTACATGCTAAACTGCCCAGTTGTCTATTGTCTGCTACTCACTCAGCAGCCACTGCTAAGTGAAAACCTAGAGAGTAGATAAGCAAAATGTAGCATTTTTCTGCGATAATTTTCATTTAATATGATTTATTTGCTGAAATTTTTGGTTTTTTTGATAGACAGTTGTCTTTACAACTACTGAGGGACTAGTTATTTGAACAGTTTCTTATGAACTAGTTAGTGAATACTCATTCTAATTAGCGTATTTGTGAGTTATCAAAAGAAGAAAAAAAAATTTAATACGAGTTATTTAGAATTTTTTTATGTCTAATTTGTAACCAATTCAGTAATTAGATTTACAAGAAAAATGTGCGGTGTTTGTACACTCGAGATGGCATATGTAAACTCATCACAGTAAAAGTTGTCGAGCTCAAATTAAAACCCTGTCTTCTCCATCTTTCTAATAAAAATTTGGGAAATCATCAAAAAAAAAAATAATATATAATATATATATATACTTGTATAAATATATTTATTTATTTTTTTTGTTGATTTTTTTTTTTTTTTGTTTTTAAATTTTCATTTCACGACAAACCGCGAAATTCCCAACGCCATTAGTCATGAGCCGGTAGTGAGCAAGATCAGCAAAGTTAGCACATGTCTCTGGGTAAAACATACATACACGTATGTACATACTCGTATATTCAAATTTTCTGCACACCTACCTTTTATAAGTAAAGTATCTGAGCAAATATTTCATATAGTTTATTACATACAATCAAATTTTGAACAAAAAAAAAAAAACAAAAACAAAAATCTCAGCAATTGATTTCGGCTGCGGCGAAAATTTTATTTTTAGGTAAAATACGCAAAAATTTAAGAATTCTCGTACGTTTACAACTACACAATTTTAAGTATTTGGAAATTTCTTTTATTTTATTTTTATTTATTTGATTTTATTGTATATTTTTAGCTGTAAACTCATACAGGTGAATAATATATACAAATAATATATACAAAAAAAAAAATATATATATATATATATACATATACTAGTATACATATAAAAATTCTATATGTTTATTTGTATGGACTATGTACCATTACCGCAAATTAAGTGTATTTTAAATGTATTTACATGTGTGTGTTTATGTACATGTATACATATGTATGTGGGTATGTTTTATTTTTGTAAATATATAATTAGTACACCTGCACAGCTGTTCAATTTGGGACACAAATGAGGCATATTTTTTTTATTTGTTTGCTATTTTTTACTTTTCAGCAGATGAATTTAGATACACAGTTACATGTTTATATGAAAGAATATATGTCATGGAAATATTCGATTTTAGGAATTTTTGAACGCTTTTTGATCAATTTTTTAAGTTATGATGAGTTCATATATAAAAAATAAATAGAAATTGGATTTTATTGTATTTTATTTTTTGTAACATTTAATTAATTTTTTTAGCTTAATTTAGTTTATTTTGTTTTAGAACTTCATTTAATTTTATTTAACTTATTTTTTAATTCAAAAACTTAACTCTAATATTATTACGTGTATGTTATGCTAATTTAATTTATTTTATTTTATATTAATTTATATGATTTTATTCTGTGTTAGTATATTTGATATCTTAGTTTAATTTATTTTATTTTAATTTACTTGATTTTATTTTTTTATTTAATTCAATTTAATTTAATTTTGTATTATTTAAGTTTATATTTATATTTTATTTCATTTTACTTTATTTTTATTTTGTATTCTTTTTCTTCTGTTTTATTTTATTTGATATTTTAATTTTATTTATTTTATTTTATTTTATATTAATTTATATTATTTTATTCTGTTTTATTTTATTTGATATTTTAATTTAATTTATTTTATTTTATTTTATTTTATAATAACTTAAATTATTTTATTTTATTTTATTTTTTAAGTTTTATTTTATTTTATTGTTTTATTTATTTTGTTTATTTTTTTCGTACGTGTTGTTATTCGTATTGTGATTTGCCATAAAAATTCTCTTCCTTTATTTGGTGAATAATTTCAAGTTATGTTTGCCAAATTCAAACGCCTACAAAAGAACGGAAAATAGTTTACGCTATTTAAACCGATCGTATTTATTTTTATTGACTTCTGTTTTTAATTTTTATTCCATTCACTTCCAATTGGAGCAATTACTATGTTCTTTTTTATTAACTCTTAAATGCGCAGTTTATAAACCGATATTTTTTTGTTCTCATTAATGATTGTTTGCGCGTTCGTTATTTAGTTTGGTGGTTTTTTAACTTAAAAAGAATTTAGTAAAAATAAAATATTTAGAAATTAGTTGTCCAAAAATTAATTATCTATGTGTATATATATGTATAGTAAGTGGAATAAGAAAAAACAATAAATATAAAACTTATAAAATAACTAAAATGTTTTCTTTTGCTTTCAATTAAAACGTTTATGAAAAAATGTCTGCATAAGTTGGCTATAAAATTTATTTAAATTACATATATACCTATATATGCATGTATCTATAACAGTTCAAACCATAAAGTATTTGGAAAAAAAACCGCCAACAACTTGCTGAATATGCAATAATTTTGAGGTTAAAAAATTTTAATTTCATTTTGAACTTTGCATGCAAAACTCGTGCTATGAAGCATATCAATAAAAGCGTCTGCGAGGCAAAACTAGTGTCTATCACACACATATGTATATGTATTATATACACATATATGTATATACTAATATGTTGTGTGTTTGTATATTTGCATATTGCATTTTAATGGAATTTTAAATTTTGTTCAAAATTTTATATTTATTTTTAAATTCGATTTTTAATTTATATTTCCTTATTTAAATTAATTTTTAAAGTTTATTTAGTAAGACTTGAGACAGAGCTTAACCTTTCATCCAAAATGACTGTTTTTCGTACTTTGTATATAAAATACATGTTAAGTACAATATACATATACTATAAATAAATACGAGTATATGTATATATTGCCAACATATTTATAAATATAAATTAATATAAAAATTGCGTGACTTTGACAAATAAGTGTTCATATTGACTGACTAACGGTCACGCTGCCTGACTTACCGCCATCAATCCATCTACTTATCTATATATCTATCTATCGACTGTGTAAATTGCCTACTCATTGCGTTGGGCGGTTAAACAATTACATATCTACGTGTATCTACCTTGCCATTTTACTCGCCTGCCTTGTTAACGCTAGACATTCAGATATATAGTTAGCGTGTGCAATTTTTTTTTGCTTTCCTTTATTTTTACTAATTCAATTGAATTGTATTGAAATAAGTTTCAATACAAATATAATTAATTTTTTCGAAAAAAAAAAACAAATAAAAAATTACGAAAATATATAATTAAATCTATATAATGTACATTACGGGCAATTTAAAATGATTTTCTTTCTTGTTCATTTATTTACAAACAAACAAACATTTTTGTAATGTTGTTTACTAATTTTATTTAAAAATTTTTCTCTTGTTACTCTTTTATATCTATTTCTGTTGTAATTACAATTGTCATTGAATAAAGTGCGCATATAAATAAACAGATATACGAGTATACTTGGTAAGTTAACTAATTAATTTGTAAATATATATACATACTATTTTATTTATATGCAAGTATTTATTTAGCAATATTTTCTTGTTTTTGCATTTAATGATTATTTTAATTTTTAATGCCAATCACATATGTATTTAATTTAATTTGTTTAATTTCATTTAATTTAATTTTTTTATTTTCATTAAATTTTTATATTTTATTTACTTTTTTTATTTTTTTATTTTATTTTATTTTATTTTTTATTTTATTTCAGTTTGACATATTTTATTCTCCATAATTTAATTTAATTTACAGTCTTTTAAATATTTTTATTTCTTTTTTATTTCAATTTAATTTTTTTTTAATTTTTTCTTTTAACATTTGTATTTATTTGCTGAATCTACTTCAATATCAGAAGCCTCGCAAAAGCCTCTTAAAAACTAAATTAAAATATAATAGCCCATTGGCAAGAAGTGGGCTGCCAGCTCGGTGCTGTTCTTTACAGGGGTAGTAAGTCCCTGCTCTTTAGTCGCGTTTGACTTATTCCAGAGGTCAAGGTGATAGCCAAAGGGTTCGGATGATTATGCAGTTTTACTATGTATTTTTGTGTAATGATTTCAATTTCTACTTTGATTGTGCGTTATATTTAGATCTCTATGGATATTTTCATACGCATATACCATGATGAGCTTGTAACTATTCTCAATGTTTTGGACTGAAATCTTTGCATTATATCAAGATTTGTCGCGCAAGCTGTACCCCATAACTGGATGACATACATCCATATCGGTTATATAATCGCATTATAAAGAAAGACTTTGTTTTCAAGGCTGAACCCAAATTTCTTGCTTTAAAGCCAATGCAAACTGAAAAACTTAAGCTTTGGCTGGATCTTTTTGACAGAAATGTGTCGCTTCCAAGTTAATCGTCTATCCAAGTGAATGCCAAGGTATGTGATTTCGTTAGCTTGTGGGATAGGCACATTGTTGAGCTTGACGATAGGGCACGTTTTTGGTCATAATGTGAAAGTGATGTGTTAATTTAATTTAATTTCGTTTAATTTTATTGCATTTTGTTTTACTTTAATATATTTTATTAAGTTTTCTTTTATTTAATTTTATATAATTTTTCTCATTAATTTTTTATATTATTTCATTTTTTATTATTTTATTTTATTTTCTTTTATTTCATAATTTTAAGTTATTTAAATTTTGTTTTTATTTGTTACCTTAGGCTTTTTTCTTCTCAATAATTATATTTTAAAATTTTTTATTTATTTCAATTTTTTAAGAATGTTTTATTTATATTTCTTTGATTTTACTTTCCTTTATTATATATATAATTGGCGCTTTGTAAACGCCGAAGTGATTTTGTGGTTTTGCGTCTTGTTGTTTTTCCAACAAATGGAGGAACCTACAGTTTATACTAAGCCGCCTCCGAACCGTTGATGGTTTTTTGTACGAGGAGCCTTTATTTCATGTCCAAAATACACTCAGCGGAGTGGACATTCCCTACCGAGGGGCGGCTGCAATTAGAAAATTTAGCTTAATTTTTTATTTAAATTAATTTTCCATAACTTTTTGAATGTTTGACGGACAACACCAGGATTTAAACCCGAGTCTCTCGAATGACAGTTTATTTTATTTTAGTTAAATTTATTTTACATCAAAACGTTTCAATGGTTAGACAATGTCAATTATATATGTATACAATTTTATTTAATTGAATTTTATATTTTTTAATTTAATTTAATTTAATTTATTATATTTTATGTTATTCTATTTTTTCAAAATTATTTTATTTTATTGTAATTTATGGCATATTTCTTTTTTAAATAATTTAATTTTATTTAAAATTATTTGATTTTATCGTTTAAATCTTTTTATGTTTTTTTGTTTTATTTTGATTTAATGTTATTTTGATTTGTTCTTTTAACTTTTTTTCATTTTACTTTATTTAATTTAGTTTAGTTTAATTTTATTTAATTTTATATTATTTAAATTTTACTTTTTTTGGTTCCTTTTATATTATTTCCTTTACTTAAGTTTTTTCTTAAATTTTTTATTTATTTTTTTGTTTTTTTTTTTTTGTAAAAGTTTAAAATTTTTAGTTTGTTTTTGTTGCTATTTTATTTTTGTTTTTGTATTTAATTATAATAATATTTCATTTTGTTTTCTTATTATATTTTTTCGTCTATTTTCTATTATTTTATTCTAATTTTAATTATATTAAATTATTTTGAAATTAATTTTTATTTGTTATACTATTTATTTTTTTTTATTTTATTTCAGGTTATTTTATTTATGTTAGTTTATTTTTTTAAATTTCATGTTTGTACAGTTGTTTTCATATAGGCTATTTAGTAAATTATTTTATTACTATTTTACTTTAATTTGGTATTACAACAACAGTGACCTCTTAATAAAAAAATACAAAGAAATATTATTTGTATACGAATATATACACATTTTTATGTTCTGCATTAGTAGCATCTATGTATCCATGAGACATCAGACAAGCTATTAATCATTCTCAATTTGCTCACAAAAACAACAACATTAAACAATCGGCTTAACTAAGCAGATTAATTGCGGACGAAAACTCAACTATAGAAAAACAACTTCAAATTTAATAAATTTAATTATATTTAATTTCATATGACTACCTATAACACAAACAATAGCGAATATGAAAAACATGAAAACTATATATGCATATATAAATACAACAGTTAGTGCAACCTTAGTATTCGCTTGTTTGCGGTATTTAATTTAAGAAAACAAAAAAGGCGTGATTTCCATTCACTCAGCCAATCTATTTTGGTTAGCGGAAATTGTTGGGAGATTTACCAGGAAAAAAAATATGAATTATATTTATTGGAGTAATAACTTACTCAAATGCATGAGCTTGGTATTAAAAGATTTAAATGAACAGAAAAAAAACGGAAAATATTAATGAAATTAAATTGATATAAAAAATTAATTCACATTATTTGCTCTGATGAAGTTATTAAATTAAATTAATGCTAACATAATCACAATTTGATATAATACATATAAAAACAGCCTCATTTTAAATGGCTATTTAACTATGCTGAAAATCTCTATTGCTACAAAAAAGTTTTCAACATTTGAATATATTTTCTGACTTTCTTTTTTTCGCTGCGGCGAAATTTTTCATCCTCCAATGACTTTTATTGGAATGATTTAATTTCATCATATTTTTATTTTTAAACTATTTTTAACCTGTATGGCCTGCCTGCTTTGGTATAAACACTAAAGACATGCATTCATGTGTTACAAAAATAAAATAAAAATATTTTTCGAATTAAAATTTCTCACCAAAAGATGCCATAAAATTGCTACTAACGAGCTGAGTTAGTTGTCGATATTTTTAAATTTTTATGTCTTCATATTTGCTTCATTTACTTTTCAACCCACACGCAGGCCATTCGTTTAAGTACTTCACATCAATATTTTCCAACTTTTTATTTGCAACATTAAATTTTATCTTCACTTCTTCACATCACTAAGTTGAACTTTTTTTTTCACGCAACTCCCTCCTCAATGTGTTGTTGTTTTTTGTCTTTTCATTTTGTTGCTTATAATAATATTATTTTAACTTTACACTTAATCGGCTGTAAAAATTATTGAACGCACTTTTAAATATGTGTTTATTTTAGTTGTTAAGTGGTGATCATGAATAGTCGAAATTGCTTTTTAATTTAAGATTGTATTTAATAGCAAATATTATCTCTCTAGCGTGACAAAAGTGCGCAAAAATAATAAACAAATTTATAAAATAAGTAAAAAATAATAATAAATAAGTAATAAATAGATATAAACAGCATATGTATGTATGTATAATTGCTATTAATTAATATTAGTAATTAAATTTAAACACGTTTTGTGGCGATTTTTGGCATTGGTTTTCGTTGGGCGGTTTTAATTATTAAATTGAACTTTGTCTATGAGGATAAAACTTGGTTAGTAATTCCTCTTCTTCTTCTTCTTCATTCTCATAAGCACTGCTATGCAATATTATAGCTAAATCAGCAATATATTGCCATTCATCCCTTATTTTCGCTGTTGGAAATACTAAGTAAAACCAAGTCGCACTCCACCTGATCCACCTGATAACGGACTTAACGTTTCAATTGCCTACTCAACCCAAAGTAGCACCTGTTGGCAAAAGTGATTCTGCGATGGATTTCAAGGCTGACATTTTTTTTAATGACAAGAGATATTTCGTTTTGTCCTCGTTCACTACCAGACCCATATCCTTTGCTTCCTCATCAAGTCCCGAGAAAGCAGAGCTAATGGCGCCGTTGTTAAGGCCTATGATATAAATTTCATCGACATATGGCAGCAATCGTGCACTTTTGTAAAAGATTTTGCCTTATCTATTTAGCTCTGTAGCTCGTATTATTTTCTCCAGCATCAAATTGAAGTTATCACAGGATAAAGAGTCTCCCTGTCTGAAAGCTCCTTTGGTGCCGAATGTCACGAAGAGGACCTTTCCAATTCTAACCATGTTTTCGGTGTTGTCCAGCGGCAAGTGACATAACCGTATAAGGTTTGCGGCGTAGAAGAACCTCCTTACCGTGCTGTTGTAAGCAGTTTTCAAATCGATGTAAAGGTGGGGGGTGTCGATCCTCTTTTCACGGGTCTTTTCCAAGATTTGGCGCATTGTGAATATCTGCGAAGCGAGTTGCATTTTCACCACCATTCAACAGGCTAACAAAGTGTTTCCTCCACACACCAAATATGCTATGGACATCGGTTACCAGATTTCCATATTGGTTCTTACATTCGTGTGCTCCGGTCTTAAAACCTTTCCTAAGTCGCCTTATCTTTTCGTAGAATTTTTTAGCGTTACCCTTACTTGCTTCTCAAACTCTTCATCTTGCTTCCCTCTTCAGCTCTCGGTATCTAGCCCACCGCGCACGTGTAGTGGTCGATCGCAACGTTGCAAGGTAGGCAGTCTGATTTCTTTTCACTGCAGTTCGACATTCCTCATCGTACCAACTCTTTTTAGCACTGCCAAAACCAATTGTATCTATAACGGCGGTAGGTAAGGAGTATGAGATGCCGTTTCAGAGTTGCTATTGAGTGATCTCAAAAAGCAGGGGAGCAAGCCGAATAGAATTTTTTTTGTTTTTATTTAAATAACTTATTTTCATTTTATTTAATTGCATTTTCATT
>JAWMAG010000005.1:1080000-1202500 GCA_037013455.1 Ceratitis rosa | reverse complement strand
GAAAATGTCAATTCATGTTCATTAATGATTCATTTCCCCCTTGTAGCGCCCATTTGAATTTGTTTTTATTGCGCTTAGTGCGGTTAATGTAATTAAATTTGTATTGCGCAAGTACTTTAAACTTTTCATTTACAATAAAATATTCTCTGTTGTTATTGTTGCTTTTGGTTTTTTGTTTTTGGTTTTGTTTTTGAATTTCTAATTACCTGCCCATAACCTGTATTTACCGCTAGTTGTATATTTATTTAGCATTATAATTCATATATTTTATTTACACTTTATTTAAATTAAAATATTTGTTTAATAAAAAAAAAATATTTTATTTCTGTACGAAAAAAGGTTAAGATTACTGTCAAGTGCAGTAAAAATGATAACGAATACTCTACATGTACATATATATATCTGCACTTACATATATTCATGTGGAGAATTGCTGAGGCTGCCAGCACTGGCTTGCTGCCTTTTAGAATTGTTTTATATAAAAATGAACTCGATATTTATAAAAAAAAATATTAAAAGTGGTCAGGCTTCTTTTTCGGTATTTAAAAATCAATTTTCTAACTGTAAAATTTATTAAAAACGTGTCGCTTGGCATCTGACGTAAAAATATAATTGCTGATATTGAAATATACATATCTACATACATATATAAATTTTTTTATGTGTATGTACATATTTTTAAATAAATAAGCAAGACATTATTGTTTTATAAAATATACATTAATCCATACATACGGGTATACCTATGTATGTATGCGTATATATGTAGGTAGGTATTTAAATTTTTTATCTGTTTAAAAATGAAAGCAGACATATAATTTAATTTATTTTGAGTAGCTATTAAAAATAAATAAACAAATAAAAATGAACAGAAAATGAGTCCAATGAAATGTCACTTTTAAATAATTTTAAATACAATATACAGAAAGCAACATACGATAAAGCAACCCTGTTACCATGTTAAGCTGGCAGGTTTTTAAATATTTTTTGTTTCACTATTTTTTTTGTTAATATTTTGCGCAAGCTTTTTCTCACTCTTATGAGTGTAAATATATATATATATGTATGCAAATACACGTGAACAGCTATTACGTTAAATACTAGTAGTAAAATTGTATTAAAAAATTTCAAATACACAAAAACGAAAAATGTTTGCAAAATATTTAATTTTTTTTAATAAAGTTTCAGTCAATTCTAAATCTTAAAATCTTAAAAAAAGAAACTACCAAAGCCAGAATTTGGCAAAATCCAGCCTGTTAGTAGAATTCAACTACTGGTTATGACAAATAATTTAAAAAAAAATCTGCGCTTTTAAAGCCAAAACTAAAACTGAAAAATAAATAAAA
Source organism: Ceratitis rosa (assembly GCA_037013455.1). Classification (NCBI taxonomy): domain Eukaryota; kingdom Metazoa; phylum Arthropoda; class Insecta; order Diptera; family Tephritidae; genus Ceratitis; species Ceratitis rosa. The sequence continues at coordinate 1,201,154 of JAWMAG010000005.1, read as the reverse complement.
AAACATAAAATATTCTTTTATTCCTGAAAACAGACAACTGAATTTTGTATACATCTTTTGTTTACCATTTGATTTTGATCATCATATACAAACATACACATGGTGGTATTTACAAACGTATGTAGGGAAAACCAACTGTACATTTCTATGTATAATATTTTGTTTTCGCCATGCTTGAAGTATTTATTTTTAGCAATGAATTTCACTGTAAACAACTTAGTCGACCGCGACAATAGCCGATGATGATGATGAAAAAGAATCGCGCGCATATAAACAATAGTTGAAAACAAACACGCGGAAATTTTTGATTCACAGATTAACGAGCCAAAAAAAAAAAAATATTCGCACACACAAACATAAAGAAATAAAAATTAATACAAAAAAACACAAATGAATCTTTATTTGTAATTCGCACGCACAACGTGCCGTTAAAGCTAACAAAAATCAAATATTAGCGAACATAAAAAAGTGATTTTATTTAATTATTTTTTTCTTTGATTATATATAACTTACATAAAATATTAATTAGCGAAATCGTGATTAAATACAATGCAATATTTGTAAATAACTAAATTTTTGAAGTTTTCTTATATATACATACGTACGAGTCATAAGTTCTCGTTGATATTTTATTTTAAAATTTTGAATTCAATTTTTTTCTTACTTTTTTATTTTATTTTATATTCTATATTCAACCTTATTTTATTTTACATCATTTTATTTGCATGATTTTATTTTAGTTTATTATATTATATTATGTTAATTTATTTCATGTTATATTTTTAGTTTTATTTTATTTTAATTTTTTATTTTGGTTTATTTTATTTTTTAATTTTTTTTTTAATTTTTTTTATATGTAATTTTATTTCAATTTATTTTATTTTCTACTAGATTTGTGTTCGATTTACTTATTTTTTTTATCTTTTTGTTTTATTTTAGTTTGTTTTAATTTATTTTATTTCGATTAATTTTTTAGTTCATCTTCGTTTTTTATTTAATTTCATTTAAATTAATTTTGTTTTACACTATTTTAGTTTATTTTATATAAGTTTATTTAATTTAATTTCATTGAATTAAATTTTTTTTATTTTATTTTATGTATTTAATTTTAGTTTATATTATTTTATTTTATTTGGTTTTATGTTCTATTATTTTAGTTTAATTTCACTTTGTTTTATTTTATTTTGTTTAAATATTTTTTTTTTACTATTTGATTTGATTTAGATATATTTAATTTTTATATTTTTTATGTTTTATTTCAGTTTGTGTCATTTTATTGTATTTATTTATCAGTTTATTTTCTATTTTTTTTGTCTAATTATTATCATTTTTTATATTATTTTGTTTTCTTTTTATTTGAATTTATTTTAGTTTATTTAATTTAATTTAACTTAATTTATTTTATTTTACTTCATTTTGTTTAATTTTATTTTATTTTATATCGTTTTATATGATTTGAGAGTTTATTGTTTTATTTATTTATTTTGTTTCAATTGTTTATTTTTTGTTTAATATTGATTTTATTTAGAGTTAATTTTTATTTCGCTTTTCTTATGTATATGTTTTATTTTTAATTTATTTAATTTTATTTAATTCAATTTTTTATTTTATTTTGTTTTATGTTAATTAAATTTATTTAATTTTTTATTTTAGTTTATTTGTTTTATTTTATTATTTTTATCATATTTTATTTTTATTTATTTTATTTAATTTTATTTTAGTTTATTTAATTTTATTTCATTTTAATTAATTTTTTATTTTTTATTTTATGTTAATTTGTTTTATTTTATTTTATTTCATTTTGTTATGTTTTATTTTCGTTTTTCCAATTTAAATTGTTTTATTTTTTTTCGTTTTCTTTTCTGGTTTTATATTTTAATATTAATTTTATTAAGAATAATTTTTTATTTCGCTTTTTTATTTCAATTTATTTATTACTTTTTTAGTATATTTTCTTTTATTTACTTTAATTCAATTTAATTTGATACAATTTAATTTAATTTTAAGCGAATTTATTTGACATAATTTTATTTTATTTTGTAATTTAGTTTTTTAGTTGCTTTCTTTTGTTTATTCAATTGTATTTATTTAAAAAATTGTTAAAATCTTTCAATTTTCAGCATATCGATAGCGAAAGTGATTTAAGCTGGATTGATTGTTAAGTATTGTAACAATTCCACGACCTTGGCCATAAATAATTTTATTTAATGTTTGTTGTTTGCACATCTGGCGAGTGACACTGCATTATTTATTGTTTTATTTTTAATATTTTTTTTAATTTACTTTGCACTGCTATACCCGTTATATACATTTATTTATACACAAAAAGTCATGTAAATATTTATTTTAATTTGACGTTTATAAAGTTGATGGACTTAACTTAGCTGCCGGGTAAGCTTTTTTAAAGATATCTTTTTACATATATTCATACATATGCTTAGGGGCAGGTATTTTTCTTGTAAATATGTCAATATAAATTTTTTATATATGTATGTATAGGTATAAGTAAAAATGCAAGATAAAGTTGCAAGTTATAAAGTTTGCCTTGCTGGAAGCAAGTCATGACTTTTTTTTTTTGAATGGTTTTTGACAACCAGCGAAACTATTTATTAGGTTATGGCTGATTCGTTGCCAAACTGTGTCATTAATGAAAGCAATTCATATAATAATAATATTTAAAAATATAAATGATAAAATCGGAACCAATCAAATAGTAAAGGAAATAAATATTCATGTTAAAACTAAAGAAATTTAGTAATACATAAATATAAATATAAATTTATTAAACTACAAAATTCTGTGACTGAATATAATTTGCATACAATAAAAGCACTTTAAAGGAAATTTCTGCTTTTATGAATCAAGCTCTATATACGCTGTTATAAATATTTATATAAGTAATTATATATTTTTAAGTTTCAACGTCAAAGTAGGCTTGAGAGCAACCCCCACATAAATTCATATACAAGCTATAATTTTTTCAACAACACATCGGCATACATATGTATGTGTATAACATATGTATGTATTATATATTATCATTTATGCAAGCTCACTTGAAAATCAAAACTTAAATGTAAACAACTAAATAAAAGCGATTATTAATTTCCAAGAATGTAGTCAGTTGTACGTATTAGTCATTTTTACAACTCGTTAAATTCTATTTCTGTGTTCTACGTCTAACCCAATTTTGCCGGCAAAGCTAGCTTTTATACACAAAGTAATATAGGTACATACATACATAAGTATGTTCATAAAATAGTTACATAAACAAAAATATACCTACAAACGTAATAAATAAAAATGAACTTAAATAAAACCAGTTTATACTCGTGCTTACAAACATAGGTATATGTATGTACATATGTATCTCTCTGAATTTTTTTTTAATTTTAAATTTCTTGCATGCCAGACTATTTTTCTATTCGTACTAAAAATTAAATCAGCATTTATTTCCAAGGTAAAATATGTTAAATTTTTGATTTGAATGATTAAAAAGTAAACAAAAATAATAATAATAAATGTTAGCGTAGAAATAATATTTGGACTGGACAGTACCATCAAGTTATGTATTTCCTATGGTATTCAACCCACATTCTCAAAAGTCATTATTTTCAATACTCTCAAATTGCAAGCCAAAATATGTAAAAAATCGAAGCTTCAAAATTATGATTCACAATTTTGCCGAAATCGCTTGAGTCTATATAGGCTCTGATTATTTTTCCTTGAAGTAGCTATTATCTCCTAAATGGTGCACTATCACTAATCTAATTGTCCTAAGCAACATCTAAAGCTATGGTAAAGAATCGCTCGCTCTTACGTGGTTTCGAATAAAATTTCTCACTTTATTTTATTTTAGTTCATTTAATATTATTTGAATATTTTCTTTGTTATTTTAAAATTTTTATTTACTTCTATTTTATTTTATTTTGTTTAGTTTAATTTAATTTAATTTTATGTTATTTAATTTAATTTAATTTTTTTTATTTAGATTTTTTTATTTCATTTTATTTTATTTGATTTCATTCCATTTCATTTTGATTTATTTTATTTCTTTTTCTTTTATTTTTACTATATTTTATTTGGTTTATTTTATTTTGTTTTATTTCATTTTATTCTCTTCGATTTCATTCCATATCATTTTGATTCTTTTTCTTATTTTCTTTTACTTTTACTATATTTTATTAACATAAAATAAAATAAAATAATTATTTTAATTTTATTTTTTTATATTGTATTATATTATATTATTATTTTATAATTCGTTTTTTTCTGTTTTATTTTGGTTTATTTTATTTTATTTTACTTTCTTTTCTTTCTTTTTCTTTCATTTGTACTATATTTTTTTTGTTTTATTTTACTTTATTTTCTTTTAATATTTTTATATTTTCTTTAAGTGTATTATATTATTATTATATTATTTTATATTTCATTTTATCCAGTTTTATTTCAGTGTATTTTATTTTCTTTTCTTTCTTTTTCTTTTGTTTTTACTATATTTTTTGTTTTATTTTATTTTATTTTATTTTAATATATTTATCTTTTTTAAATTTATTATGTTATATTATATTATATTAAATACTATTATATTTGATTACATTTGATTATATTATATTATTATTATATTATTTTGTATTTCTTTTTATTCCATTTTATTTTATTTTGTTTTATTTTTTTTTAAATGTATTATTTTATTTAGTTTTATTTTATTTTCTTATATTATATTATATTATTATTATATTATTTTATATTTCATTTTATTCTGTTTTATTTTAGTTTATTTTACTTTCTTTTCTTTCTTTTTCTTTTATTTTTACTATATTTTTTGTTTTATTTTAATATTTTTATTTTTTTTTTTTAATTTATTATGTTACATTATATTATATTATATTATTATTATATTTTATTATATTATATTATTATTATATTATTTTATATTTCTTTTTATTCTATTTTATTTTATTTTATTTTATATTGTATTATTTTTTTAATTTTATTTAGTTTAATTTTATTTTGTTTTATTACACTTCATTTATTTTATTTTATATTTTTTTATTTTATTTTCTTATATTATATTATAGCATATTATATTATTTTATATTTCGCTTTATTCTATTTTATTTTATTTTATTTTATTTTATTGTATTTTATTTTACACTAATTGATTTTAGTGTACACGTATTTAAGTTCATTATTTTTTTATTTTTTTAATTATGTTCGTTTATATTAATTTATTTCACTTTATTTTATGTTATTATTAGTTATAGTATTATATATAATTTATTGTTTTATTTTATGTTTTTTTAATATTTTATATTATTTTCTATTATTTTATCTAATCTATTCTTATAATTATTCTATCTCTAACTGTTGTTGCTTCGCTGGTCAGTATATTTAAGTGTTATTAATAAAAAATGTATGTATGTGTTTGTGTATGCATTTTAAGCCCATGCAAAAGTCGTCAACAATACGGACATTGGTTTTCTATTATATTGTATAATGCTATTTAATTTTATTTTCGATCTATTTTTAGATTCTGTTATTTATTCTATGGGTTTTTTATTCATAATCATTTATTTGTTTCTTTGCGGTTTTTCTCCGTTTTTTTTTGTTATTTTTATATCTTCTTTGTTTATTTGATAAAGTAATTTTTTTCGTGAGAATGTTTTTGATTTCATTTGTTTGTCTCATATCAACGAATTTAAAGAAAAACAACAATTTTTACATATGTTTATAGTTTATTTTTATTTGATTTGTTATTAACTAAACCGCTGAAAAGTTGTTATTTAGTTGAACTTGAAAATTTATGCGCAATTCATAAATAACTCGACAAAATCACATGCAGGCAGGTAAATGTGTGTATTTTTAAGAGTATGTGTGTATGTATGTATATATTATTGTTTTTATTTGCTTCACTTTATTCATAGTTTCACACAAAAGCTAATGAGATTTTATTTATAAACTTGCTATTAAATTTAGAAGAAAAAACTGAATCGTTTTTTTTTTTGTTTGGTTTGTTAAACTGCTCTCTATTGTATCAAAAGTGAATTAAGTGTCGGATGTTGTATTGTATTGTTTACTGTTCCTTCTTTTGATTGCATGGAAAAAAATTTAAATGTTGCTGAGCTTTTTAAATCACATTTGCTCGACTTTTTGGAGTTTGTACAATTGTTGGACGAATACATTTTGTTGTTGTTGTTGCTGTCGCGTTTCAGTTAAATACGTTTTGGTTGGCTGGTGATTGTAGTTTCATTCTTTCATTTTTAATTCTTTGTAAACGTGTGGCTTTGAAATTCCCCAAAATCGCATTTGCATTAATTGAACTGAAGATGGAAAAAAAAATATTTATTTTATTGTTGTTTTGAGGTTTGCATTTATTTATTTCAGCTTTTTTAGATTTTTTTATTTTTTATTATATTTTTTTTATAAAAATTATTTGTTAAATTTTTGTTATGGTTTCATTTAATTTATTTTTAGTCTATTTTTTACTCGTTTTCATACATACAAATTTTTGCTTTTATATTAGCAAATTTTTTCACATTTTTTTTCGCCACGAAATTTATTATATTGCCGCAAATGCCTACAACTCACTCTTATGGCCACAGATTGTAATTAACGCTCAGTTTCATTCGGTAGTGCTCACAACCAGCAAACCAATACATGTATGCATATATGTATGTATATAATATTTGTATGGAATTGATATGTATGTACATATGTATGAGTAGGTAATACATAATTATAGTCTTCAGAAATAAATAAATGACGCTGTTTTGGGGTGCTGCACACGTGACCTTGATAAAAAAGAGAAACACAAAAGAAGAAATATTTAACAATAATCATCACTTCATTAGCAGCAAAATTAAAAGAAACAACAACAACGACGACAAAAATATTATCAGCAAGCTGTACATACGTATCGACGTAAATATGTGGTATCTCATTAGCGAAAAAAATTAAGGCTTAAAAAAAAATAAAAAATAACAAAACAAAATAATAAAAAAATTTTTTAAATATTAAAATAAATAATATAATAAAAGAAATAAGAAAATGAAAATAAAAATAAAAAAATGTAAAAGTTAAAAATAAAAAATAAAATAAAACAAAAAATATAAAATTTTAAATAAAATAAAATATAATATAGATAATTGGCACTTTGTAATCGCTGAAGCGATTTTTCGCCGAGCGCCAATTTGTGGTTTTGCGTCTTGATGTTTTCCCAGCAAATGGAGGGACCTACAGTTTGTACTAAGCCGCCTCCGAACGGCTGATGGATTTTTTACGAGGAGCCTTTATTTCATGTCCGAAATACCCTCGGGGGGGTGGAAAGTCCCTGCCGAGGGGCGACCGCAATTAGAAGATTTAACTTAACTTTTTATTTAAATTAATTTTCCATAACTTTTGGATGTTGGTGGCACCGGGATTTGAACCCGAGCCTTCGGAATGTCAGTACACAATGCTATTCACTCGGCTACCGCGGCCGCGGTAAATAAAAAGATTTGGTAAAAAAAAATTCTATTTTTAGTCAAAGTTATAGCGAACTTTGCTTACCGCTTCCTTATTGAGTTTTTTTTTTATTTGAATCTGAAAGCAAGAAAAAAGTATGTATGTATATATGTGTAAAAGTAATCAAGTATAAATAAAAATATGTAAATTATATATGTATATGTGTATAATTTTTCTTTATTAAATTGTAAATTATTCACCGCTTACACGATTATAGCCGAGTAAGTCGCTTCTGTTCTTAGAAATTTGCCGCCAACCAAGTGAAACCAGGCACTGCGGATACTGCATTGAATATTTTTTAAACTGTAGTGTTTTCTGTCAGTTGTTAAATATGACCTGACCAGTTAAAATAAAGGCTTCTCATAAAAAACCAACAGCCATTCGGAGGCGGTTTATGGTAGTATAAACTATAGGTCCCTCCATTTATTGGAAAAACATCAAGACGCATATCGAATTGGTGAAGGAGCCTCAACGCCTTTTATATATACCTATGTATTCTCGTATATACAAAAACTTCAAAATTCGGCTAAACAGAGATCGTCATCACCCACGCTTCTGCATCATATAGTAGGACGGAAGAGTTGAGAAACTTGTAGACTTTGATTTCTGTTGTTCGAGAGAGGATTTTACTTTTCAATTGGCGCAGTCTCAGGCGACATCTCTTGGTAAGAGTAATTATGCGTTGGATTTAAGGGTGACATTGTTCGATGGGAAAATATAATGATCCGGGTTGACGGTAGGTGCTGGGAATGTCACTACATCTTGCACACTTGAGACATGTAAACCGTCCATCAGAAAATTATCGATTTGGTCACACAATTTTCGATTCGGTAACAGACGGAATGTGTTGTTACAGACAACCATATTTCCGTTCTCGGCAAAGTTAGGAGATGTTTAGTTATAGAGGTTGAATTTTACGACTGTTGTGCTGAAGTTATTTGCTTTGTCTACCCTTCCATTCTCAAGCATGATTTTTTTCTTTCTGACGGAGGCAGCGCTCGTAGATTCGTTCTGGGCGCTCATATAAAGCATATTGTTCTACTCTATCTTTCGGGTGTGTGTGTAAATCGGTGATGAATTGATGCTGATAGTGGCGACACTTACAAGAATTTTTCTTCTCACGCATTTTTTGGATGGCGATTATATCAGCCTTTAGTCAACGAGCTGAAAAGCAGCATCTTCACAATACAAGCCCATGCCTTCTATCCCAAGTGCATGCCTTCAAAGCGTGATTCTCAAAACATTTACTAGAGTCGTTATCAGTAGTAGAATTTCTCTTCTTAATGTTAAATTTTTCGCTGGAACAGATTTTTTAGTGGATTGGGTGTCCATAGAATAGGTACTTGTTTAAAGATCGGAAGTAGTAAAGAATCGTATCCGGCCACACCCAGCTGAAAAGCAACCAAACTCTTTCTCTCCGTAAGAATATAAAATAAATCTATGTATGTTCTGCAGAATATCACCGCATATAGGTACATACATTCGGTAGAGCCTTGACAAAATAGCAGACTTTCTGGACCATTTATTGCAAAAAAAAATAAATAAAAATAAAAATAAAAAATAACAACAAGGTATCAAGCGGCGTTAGCAATGTCAACGGAAGTGCGGACGTGCCTCAATTGAGCGCCTCAAATAGAGATATATATATATGCATGTTTGCACATAAAAACATACAATACATACATATATTCTACTTTCATTTTTTTACACAATTTTTTTTTCAGAAAACATACATACATACGAGTATATATGTGTGGATGTATGTACAATACAAAAATAAATACTCTTGCGCATATCTAATAATATTGATATGTATGTAGGTACATTGTGCATGTGTTTGTTTGTCTATTATAATCAACACAAAGTTATTGTTTTGTTATCGAAATGTTATGACATTTTTCTTTTTTGTTTTTTTTTTCTTTCGAACACAATTTCTACTGTTGTATTCAAATAAAAATTTATAAGAAAAAAAATTAAAAAAAAAATTGTTGTTTTGCTGTTTTCAACTATATTTATTGTATGTATGTACATTTTTGTATATCTTATTTCGTATTTATTTTAGCTTTTTGTTCTACAAATTCTGTTTGCTTAGTTGTGTTAAGCCATTTTTGTGTCGTTTCTTTCTAACTTTATATTCCTTTAACTTTAGTTTCGTATGTCGTTTTTAAATGTTTTTATTTGTTTTTTTTTTTTAATTTTTTTATTTATTATTATTTTTTTCAAAATCTCATGCACCGTTAACTTTATACATATGACTGACAGACAGTGTTTATTTGCTTGTCATAACTTTTTCTGTAAAAACATGTTTTATGTCTTAAACAACTGTTTCGGTGTTTTCTTCTTCTTCCTTTGTTTTTCTCTACTATTGACTTTTGTGCAAGTTGGCATTTGTTTGCAAACAGCTGGTATTTTACAATAAATATGAGCTAATACGACTGACTATTTTATTATTTAGTTATTTATTGATTTTTGTTCTTGTTTTTTGTGTTTTTATTTGTTTTGTAATGCAACCGTTAATGTGTGAATAAGTTGTTAGTAGTCATTTATGGTTGTTTAAATGTGAGATTGCTGGGTTTTACTGAATCTATTTTATTATAGTTGTTTTATGAGATAATTTTTAATTTTTTTTAATGAAAAAATGTTAAAGCAGGTTTCGAAACTTTTCTTGAAAAACCAATAATATATACGTACACGTATGCTGTTTAATTTAAATTTTAAATTTTAAACAATTAAATTAATCTTAATAAAAAAGATGTAATATTTCAGTGTATCGGTATATATATTATTTTTTAATTAAATTTAATTTTTTTGAGACTGCTTTTTAAATCTGCTTATCATTTTTTACTTCCTTCTGGTTATTTTGAATTTTTTAAGTTAAATTTTTTTTTGAAGTTGAAAATTTTTTAAATTAAATTTTTTTATTTAAAATATTTTAAATTTAAAATTTTTAATATTTAACATTTTTTTTAATTTTTTTAATCTCTTTGATGTTTTAAATTTAATTTTCTTTAATTTTTTCAAAACTAATTAGTTATCTGAACGCGTCGTGATTACAAGTGTTTTGTATATACTATATACATATGTGCACAAACAAATATGAACTCATTAAAAACTATTATATTACGAAATACATACATACAAATAGAAAAAATATAATAGTTTTGTAAAAACTAATTATTACATTTTTTACAATCACCTTAAGCAGCGATAATAACTTGCACTTTTCATTTTTATTTATTTTTTGTTTCATTTTTTCCGATTTAACATTAATTACTTTAAATGATCTGCAAGGTGTGGCGGATATTATAGACAAATAACATTAAGAAATATTCATATGTGCATGTTCTATATACATATATACATGTATCTACATATGTGTATAATATAGAAATATTTATGTAGATCAAAAGTCATAAATGACTGACGTCCTATTGCAGACCAACACTGCCAAGACGTAGAAGAAGAAAAATATTTTCAGTACATTTTTCTATATATATGTAATTTATTTGTTTTTTTGTTATATAAACTTTTAGCATTTTTAAAATATTAATAGATAATTTTTTTTCTTCTTTTCAGGTAATTAACCCTTTCAGAGTAGCTCAAAAACTACATAAGTACACGTGTAAGTGAGATTGAAATTAGTTTAGTATTGTTCAATCAATTTTTGACATTTTTAATGACAACAATTCTTGCTAAGTTAACTCTCTGTGATCAATAAAATTTAACATACGCTTTTGCTTGTTAATAATAAAATTAGAAAAAAAGATTATTATTCAAAATTTATCGTGAACCGCATATTTTCGATAAGTTTTAAATTATATTAAAAATATCAACGATTTTACTTCATTTCAAATAATTTTTTATCTAATATTATTTATTTGAATTTAATAATAATTTTATTTTTATTTATTTCTTTTTTTAATTATTTAATTTTATTTATTTAAATTTTTATTTTTTCTTTTTTATTTTTTTATTTTTTATTTATTATTTTTTGTAGCTTATTTAATTTAATTAACTTAATTATTTCACTTCGTTTATTTTATTTTAGATTATTTTATGTTATTTGATTTTATTTTACTTAAGCTAATTCATTTTAATTTAATTTAATTCAATTTAGTTTTTTATTTTTGCCTGTGTTGATTTAATTTAATTCAATTTAAAGTAATTTAATTAATTTTTTTAATTTATCTTAATTTTACTTTCTTTATTTTATTTTAGTTTATTTTATTAAACTTCATTTCATTTTATTTTTTGTTGTATATTATTTTATTTTATTTTATTTTGTTATTTTTCTATTTTGTTTTATTTTATAAATTTTAAGGAATCTTATGTTATTTGGTTTTAATATATATTTTTTTCAGTTTTTTTCTGTGTTGTTTTATTTAATTTAATTTTTCATTATATTTATTTCCCATTTTTTTTAAGTTTCTTTATATTTGTTTTTTTTGTCTAATTTTAATTTAATATTAATAAGTTTTTGTTTGTATTTCATTTAATTAATTTAACTTATTTTATTTAATTCCATTTTGTTTAATTTTTCTGTTTTATTTAACTTTATTCATTTAATTTTTTTTATTTGATTTTATTTTTTTTATTTTATTTTATTTTATTTTATTTTATTTTATTTTATTTTATTTTATTTCGTTTTATTTTATTTTAAACTAATTAATTTTATTTCATTTTTTTAATTTAATTTAATTTTATTTTATTTTAAATAATTTGATTTTATTTCGTTTAATTTATTTTATTTTTTAATTTCGTTTTATTTTATTTTATTTTAGTTATTAAGTTTATTTTATTCCATTTTATTTAATTTTTTCTGTTTGGTTTTATTTTATTCATTTCATTTTTTTAATTTTATTTAAATTTATTTTATTTTATTTGATTTTATTTCGTTTTATTTTATTTTATTTAAATTTATTTATTTTTTTTAATCAATTGATTTTACTTCATTTTTTTATTTTATTTTATTTAAATTTGTTTTATTTTATTTTAAATTAATCGATTTTATTTCGTTTTATTTTATTTTATTTCATTTTATTTTAATTTATTTTAGTTATTATGTTTATTTTATTTTATAATATTTATTTTAAATATCAAGTATCTATTTTTTCTTAATTTTATATCTTGATATTTGTGCATACACATGTACATACATATGTCTCTTGTAGGTTTTACTGGAAGTCAATAACCTTTGTACTTTTTCGCAATTTTTTTAACCATTTTTGTGCCGACACCTAGAATAGAATATTGATTTTTCTTTAAATGCGGCAGCAGCTTAAATTTCCAAACACACAAAAGCTGCGTAATTTATGTATGTTCGCATGTATGAAAATGGCAAAGCTTGCAAAATTTAATAAATATACACAACTGTCTCCATACGTCAATGGCGGCGAGTATGGCAGTGGCTGACCCAGCTGTTGGCAGTTGACCGATATAACGCAATTAAATACATATGCATGCGTACTTTACTTTATATACTTTATGTACGAGTAAATACAATATATAACTAATTTTACATACCAAAATAAGTAGTGAAAATAAGCGCACGCTTAGGCGCTTATCATACACAAGTGCATGGTGAAATGAGTGGGAGAAGTAAAGAAAATATACTCGTAACGACCGGCTGATGCTATTTATAGAAAACAACAACAAACACATTTCAACAATTCCAAAAAGCTAGTGCTAAATATGTGATAATATAAGTACACACATACGTATACATATGTATATAAATTAATTTTTGTTAACTTAAATAAATAATATTGAACGATATTTAATATATGAATAAAAAGTAGGCACCAGATGAAAAAAAATATTGCTTATGTTTACCTGCGACTGTGTGTAAATATATTTGCAAAAAAATAATAAAAATAAAAAATGAAATTTCCAAAAATTTATAAGAGTGTCATTTTATACGTGCATACAATACAAACTCATGTATGTACATATGTATGTATACCAAAAGAAAAAAAATATATAGTGGCGAAAAACATTCTCCGGATATTCGGTACGCACGTATGTCTGAGTATGTACATTGTACATACATGTGTATTTATGTATGTTTGTATGTTGTCAGGCATGCCCATAATTTACGACGCATCGATTCCGGGATTATTTAATAAGCTTTAATAAGCTGGCAAACCAAACAGATTTGTATAGATACTTACATATTTACATATATACATACTGACAAGAGTATACCTATATATATATATAATAACCGCCTTGCAACCGCTTAAGCGATTTTCGGCCATGCTCCTCCTTCAGTTTGTGGTTTTGCATCTTGATGTTTTCCCAACAAATGGAAGGACCTACAGTTTATACTAAGCCGCTTCCGAACGGCTGATGGTTTTTTTTACAGAAAACACTCGGAGGGGTTGATATTCCTTGCCGAGGGGTGAGCGGAATTAGAAAATTTAGCTTAATTTGTTATTTAAATTAATTTTCTTAAATTTTTTCGATGTTAATACGACACGAGGATAACGCAGTACGCAAATCTAACCTCCCGGCAACCGCGACCGCCTACTGACAAGAGTGCATGAAAATTTTTTTATTATACACGCTAATTTTTTGAATTTTTTGTAGCTCATTTTAAGCAAAATTCGCATTCACAAGAGTTTAAAAAAAAAAATTAATTAAACATAAAACTATTTGTAGTAAATTTTTTAATATAATTTTTTTTGTTTGTAAACTCAATTAAATAAAAATCTAATAAAATTATCATTATTACTGATATTATTATTATTACTTTATTATTATTATTATTTTTTTTTATTGCTATTATTATTATTATTATTATACTATAATTATTATTATTACTATTATTATTATTATTATTATTATTATTATTATTGTCATTATTTTTATTATAATATTTTTTATTTTTATTTTTATCATTATCATTCTTATTATTATTATTATTATTATTATTATTATTATTATTATAATTATTATTATTATTATTATTATTATTATTATTATTATTATTATTATTATTATTATTATTATTATTATTATTATTATTACTATTATTATTAATGATATTATTTTTATAATTGTTATTGTCATTATTTTTTTTATAATATTTTTTATTATTATTACAATTATTATTATCTTTATTTTTTTTATAATATTTTTTTTGGTAATTGTTTTTAATATAATTTTAAAATTATTATTATTTATTATTTATTATTTTTATATATTATTTATTATTATTATTTATTATTTATTATTTATTATTTATTATTTATTATTTATTATTTATTATTTATTATGTATTATTTTTACTTATTATTTTATATTATTATTAATTATTTAGTTTTTATTATTATTATTATTACTAATATAACATTTTCTTAAATTGTTTTTTAATGTTTGTAAACTTCGATAAAATAATAACTCATTTATCAATTTAATAATTATAAATAAATTCACAAATTCATATGAATTCTCCATTTCTTGTATATATATATTAAAAAAAATTAAAAATATTATTTAAAAAATTCCAAAATTTAATGCAATTTTTTCGAGCTTGAATTCTATTTCATTTATACGTATGTATGAGTATGTATGTATGTATATATGTATTTGTAAAAAGTACGTATAGTGAAAATGAAAGTTATAGCGCATCAAAAAAAAAAGCAAAAAATTTATCAAAAATTACCGCTATGTACCAGTATTTATTGATTGCGTTTAAATATATGCACGTACATACACACTTATTATATGTATGTACATAAGAGTATATGTATGTATATTAGCTACTCAATGTGCGAAATACGGAAATACAATATATCCGACAGTGAGGCGTGTGTTATTATAAACATGTGTACTTACGTATCTCTATATACATATGTATGTTGCAGATTTGTGTGCTCATTTGCACGACAATAATTTAATTTACACCCTAGATATGTGCCTGTCAGGCGTAATATCTATAGCTCAAGTATGAAGAGTTAATGCAAATTTGTAGGCAAGTATATATGTATGTATGTAAAGAAACATTGAAATCTTATATACTTGTACCTTTATCAAAATCCACAGATATTTTAACCTATATGTTCATACATATATAATTTATAGTCTTCTTACTTTTGCACCAAAGTTCTTATAATTGTTAAATTTTTAAACAACTCTAATGTCTAACGGTACATTCGTTATGCACATAATTTATTTAAATACGCCATCATCACTTAGACTTGAGGTACTTAGACAGTATTGACGTGCCACAACAGTATTGTGAGCAAATAAAAAACTCCTTCAAGAGTTTTCAACTAGGCTATCCACCCGCCAGTGCAATATTAGGGTGGTAAAAAAAAAAAATTTTTTTTCATTAAAAATACGCTTTATATTAATTTTTTTTTAAATATTATTAATATGTATATACAAAGATAATATATACATACATACCCTCCAGAACTTACAAAAAGCCATCTTGAAGATTTGTTTAATACAAAAAGTTTGAAGTTTACGCTTGTACATATATATTTGCATACGTTGACAGTTGGGAAAAGTTTTTTTTTTGTTTTTAACAACTGTTTATGTTAAATAACTTTAAAGAAAAAAAAAACATTCGTTTAATAATTTTCTAATTTACAACAATTTATAAAAAAACGAAACCAAAAACTCGATTTTCATATATATATAATTTTTTTGGGACCAACCTAATATTTTTTAACCACGCGCCACGTTTCGCTCTGCTCCAAATGCAAATACAATCAAGTGCTTCGGCACCAAACTATCGATCGATTGTCCATTTTTTGCAGCGACCAAAGCGCCTATAAGCAGGGTATACAGCTCGGAAACGTGACAGTGTTGGCACATTGGAAATAATTCAATTATTGCACTGTATATACATATGTACGTGTATGTATGTTAGTAAGCGTATGAGTGTATATATGAAAATATGTCAAATGGTATATGTATGTATGTATGTACAAATATTGCTTTTATTTATACAGACTTTGAGTTTTAGTATTCTTTTGCATGCTTCTTCTTTCTATTGCTGCTCGGCTACATTCAAATTAATGTACATATTTACCTAGTCGCCTAAGAAATAAACGTGCTGACACTTGAAAATGGGCCTACAAGAGCAAGTACATATGTACATATGTATGTATATATATATGTCAACGGTAAATGTCAATTGTTTTTGTTTGTGGTTGAGCATGCAAACTTTATATCTAATCAGTATATATTTACGTGTTTATATGATATATACATGAGTGCATACATATCTTAGTCTGAGCTCTTGTTTCATCAGTTGTTTTTATTTTGTTTATTGCTCTTTATTTCTATTTTTAGCCTACTCTGGCTATTTACAGTACAGTAGGCGTAGCTAAAAAGTTCAATACATTTCCTAATTCGATTAGTAGTGTTTTCCCGCTTAAAAATAAAACAGTTGCACGCATGCAATTCACACCTCTCGTGTCTACATATGTGTATACATGTGCGTGGGTACATTTAAAATTTTTTTTTTGGTTTTTGAAGTCATCCAACAAGTTGGCCGCCCTACACAAAAGTATTTGCGTTGAAGAGTTGATTCTAACCTATAATTGCTGGTTGATATTATTATTTTCTAAATTTTGTATTTAATTTCCTTATTTTTTTCTGACATTTAAAATATTTGACAACACCTTACGAAGTTTTTAGTTAAAAAGTTGATTCAATTTAATTTTTGTTAACTAATACAGCTTGATATTTTCTAATTTTTTTTATGATTATTC
Source organism: Ceratitis rosa (assembly GCA_037013455.1). Lineage (NCBI taxonomy): Eukaryota > Metazoa > Arthropoda > Insecta > Diptera > Tephritidae > Ceratitis > Ceratitis rosa. The sequence goes on along the minus strand of JAWMAG010000005.1, from coordinate 1,183,920 downwards.
AAATTTTTAAATTTTTTATTTAATATTTGAAATAGTTGGCAACCCTATAAAAATTATTTGGCTAAAACGTCCAATATATTTCTAATTTATGTATATAATTATTTACATTTTTAATACTTTATTTGATATTTGAAATTATTGGCCACCCTGCACAAAAATTGAATTTTAACCACTCTTTGTTAATTGAAATTTATATTTTCTAAGTTTTGTATCTAATTTACTCATTTTTTTTACATTTTAAATAGTTGGCAACCCTTTACGAAGTTTTTGGTTAAAAAGTAGATTCAATCCGAGATTTCGTTAACTAATATTTGTTTTTTTTTCTTTTCTCATTATTTTTAATACTTTAAAAATGTGGCAACCCAATACAAAAAATATAGTATATACATATCATATTATTGCTTATACATATGTACATATATTTCAATTTGATGCTATAATTTAACTTTAGCTTATTTCATTTTTTTTTTTTTTGAAATTTCAAAAAGCTGGTAACCTTTTAAGTAAGTGACTCAGTTAAAAGCTTATTCTTCTACAATTTTGTTAATTAATATTAACATTTTCTAAATTCGTACTTAAATTATTTTTTGTTTGAAATTTGAAATAGTTGGCAACCCTATAGAAAAGCGCTAGAGTTAAAAAGTCAATGCAAATTACCTTTTGTTAATGGATATGAATATATTCTAACTTTTGTACATATTTAACTTATTTAACTTTTTTTGGTATTTGAAATAAATGGCAACCCTATAAAAAAATGATTGAGTTAAAAAGTTTATTCAAACCCGTTTTTATTAATAGATAGTACAATATTCTAATTTGTATATTGAATTTATTTTAATCTTTTTGATTAATATTTGAACTAGTTGGCAACCTTACACAAAATAACTGCGTTGGAGAGTCGTTTCAAACTATTTTTTGGTTAATAATATTCATGCTTAAATATTTTGTTTTACAAAAAAAAAATATTATACGAAAAACATTAGCTTCATATTAATTGAGTTGCCAACTTTATTAAAATAGAAATTTGTTTGCTTATTTAGATAAAATATTAACTTTGCTGATGATATTTCTATATCTTCTGACCAAATTTAATAATTTTTATTTATGTAAATTTAGTTCTAAATTTGTTAATACAAATCTGAAAATAGTTGGCAACCCTGTAAAAAAATCAATTAGTCTTTAATCCTTCCCACGATTAGATTCATCAAGTTGCTTATAAAATTCGTATATTTATTTATTTTATATTTATTTCATCTCGAAATCCTTATTTGTACTCCCTGCACGATTAAACGACGAAATAATAAACGTAAATGTTGCGTAATAAAAGTTTCAAACACGATTTATTAATTTTTTTAAACTTATAAAATAAATTTTTTTATTGGTTTAAATCTTCATGAGAACATTTCCACTTGAGCGATTATTCTCAAATAGGTGTGATGACTGTTGTCGATTATCGATTGTCGGTTTGGCGGTATTGAATTGACGGCGACACACTTATCTTGTTAAACATGATTAATTTATGTATATGTATCGCACTTTTTTTTTTAAATTGTGCATGTAAGAGTATATATTTTCCTTCCTACACCTACACAAATGATGAGCAGCAGCGAGATGACCATATATGCGGTTGAGTGCTATAAAATTTTATATTTGGTAAAAGCTTTAATTAGAAAACAATTTCGTGCTTATGCTGAAGAGAAAATAAATAAATATTTAGAAAAAAAATATCGCTGACTAAATGAGGAAGAAGTTTGCTGTTGTTGCCAAGCGATTTCGTAAAAAAAAATTTTATTTGACATAATAAATTTATAAGCTATATCTTCATTTTTTCTCATTTTTTTAAAATATATTTTTCTTTGACTGCCTTGAGCAGTTACGCAAGTTTATTATTTGAAAAATAGTATTTTTTTTAAATTTTGCTGATTTTGGCTTCAAATAATCGGCAGTTTAATATTTCCTAATGAAAAATATTATTTCTTACCCTCGATTCTCAAAATTTCCATAAGCCTTCTAAGAAAGTTTAAGGTTAGTCACAAAATAGTTGGCAAATCGCAATCAAATTTCGTGTAACATCCAAAAATTTTTCAAGTATCTATTCAATCAGGATAAAAGTCCCGAAAATATTTAAAAAAGATGTTTCTAAAGATCTATTAGAAGAGTTGTAAGAGCGATTATAATACTACTAAACAGTCAAAAAAAAGTACCAAAAATGTTGCAATGTCTTGAAACAAATTCAATAAAATCACCGAACGGTGTTGCTTTATTATTTGAAAAATAAAAAAAAAACTTGCGAAAATTTCAAAAAAATAGTTCTAAAACTATTTTTAAATATAATACCGAAAATTCCCCAAAAATGTTTAACGTCTTTAAATAATCTCATATTTAATAAAATCTCCAAAATAAATTGCTTTACATATTACATATTAACTCAAAAAACTTCCGAAAATGTGCAAGATTTCAAAATGCTAAAAAATTGTTCCTAAAAATATTAAAAAAAAAACATACCCCAAAATTATTTGGAATGTTTCAATATCTTGAAAAGAGGACCAAGTTCAGCCATAGTTACAAAAAAATGATTTAATATCTTAAAATATCACCGAAGATTTCTAAATGTTATTATGAGAAATCTTTTAAAATTGTTCTAAACAAAAGTGCAACTAATTCCTAACAAAATTTTCCAAATGTTCAAAGTCTTAAAATAGTTCCTAGTTCCACCAAAACCTCAAAAATCCTCCAAAAATGTGTAAGATTTCAAAACGTTCAAAAATTCCTAAGAAATTCTACTGTTCTAAGAAGAATTACTAAGAACTTGCCAAAATTGTTTCAAATTTTTCACATCTTGAACAGTCTTAAATTCAATAAAATCTCCAAAAAAAAGGTTGCTTCATCATCTGAAATAAAAAAACACTGAAAATGTGCAAGATTTCCAAATGTTAAAAAAAATTTATGAGAATTCTCTTTAACTGTTCTAAAAAAAAGTAGAAAAATTCTTCAAAAATGTTCCAGATATTCCACTACCTTGGAAAAGTTTAAATTTCAATCAAATCTCCAAAAGAAGTTGCCTCAATATCTCAAAACACCTCCGAAATGCCCAAAAATAATTATGTAACGGATCTGCAAGGTCAATATTTAACTGTCTTCCATATAAAGAATTTCCCTATCTTAGCTACTTCTAAGCTCAGCCAACATTTTCCAAGCAGTATATAGCTTCACTTGGAATTTGAACAAATAACACTAAATGGATGGAAATCCCTTTTCAACTGTAAGATAATGAAACAGAATTGGTTCAAGGGGAAAATATAAGCTTATTATAGTACCAAAAACAGTTGCTCCAGCTACCGATCGGAGGGCAATAGTAATATTTTTATCCACCCAGCTTTCCTGCAAATTCGACGCAGAAACACTTGGAATCCATCAAATACCAAACTTTAAATCGCTGTCCACAACAAGTATATCGAATATAAGGAGTTTCATGGAAAACACTAAATGGCTATAGCCTCCTCCTCCACGTCCCTGCAGCTGCGACAAAAGTCATTTGAGAAGTATGCCACTATTTTACCGTGAGTTTCCATTGAGCAGTGCGCTGTGGAGGAAGAATCGGTTCGTAAGAAGTAAACTTCCTGACCTCTTAGAGTCTAACGCTGGCCGGATCTGCATTGCCAAGTTGGCGCTTAGTTCCATTGCAGCATCTCTTTTTGGCCGTTCTATTGAATTTTTGCCTTAGCATAAAAATTGTAAAGAATTCATATTAGATAAGATGGTCCCTTCTTCCACGCAAGTTCGTCCGCTACGAATTAGCCCAGTATAAGCCTATGTTCGGATATCAAATCAGGATCATACTGCAATGCAGCTTTGCTCTCTGAGTATATAGTAAGAGTTTGCTTAGTGATCGTAAATTTAATCAGTCATTCAGTCATTTGACAGTTTTCATGATAGTCTGGTAGACTCATGCTCAAGTTGAGTGAAAGTGATGGAGAAAGGAACCAGCTACCCATCCTCTCTTTGTGTTTTAAGCAATTCTAAAGATGGGTACTACTGCCTGATCTAGAACATTTAAATTTTCCCTTTTGCTTCTCTCAAGAATCTTTGGTAAAAAGAGATTATTATAAAGAAATTTATAGGTAGTGTAATTAGAAATTTAGTGGAAGAAAGGTTGGAAGAGCTTCCCTTATAAGGGCAGGTTTTCACTGTCCAGTTTGCTCTTAAAAGACTCCGGAGAAGGATGTTCTTCTAGTCCATCGCTATATATATGTACATATACAGTGCATAATATAGGGTATTGGGCTCCACCATTTGCCAATAGTATAAAGCAGTAATGACATTCCATATCGTTTCTGCTGTGTTTTTGGCTCCAGTTAAATTTGCCAATCCAAAATTATTCCGTGGTACTTAAACTCAGTAGAGAGAGTGATCTTCGTGCCATTTAATAGGGGAGGCTTAAATGAGAGTGTATTGTATCTCTTGCGTCATTTCCTATTATTGACGTACGCTCCTACTTACCTATAATAATTAAAAAGGACTCTCTCGATGACTTTTATTTTTTTTATAATAAACATTATATATAAAGCCTCTAACTAAAACATTATGGAAGTAGAGTGGTTGGACGAAGGTGTCCATTATATGTTTTATTTGAAGTTTTGGTCAAAACTTTCAAAACACTTTGTGTCTGATCCTTGATCTACAGTTTTGTAGCTCAAATGATGTAAATATCTACATATATATTTTAATATTAAAAATTGATTGTTCTGAAACCTTCAACGAAATTATGTCTGAAAGCGAATACCCTTGAGAAAGCTTCTCTACCAGCCTTATGAGCTTCAAATGCACAAGCCATTATTTAAGACTTCTGCATACAGCAGTTAACTCTCTTTTTGATCTCACCCGTCATGATTTTTAATGCCAATTACATCGACTTATCGATTATTCTGCGCACTCGGCTCCAATCTGACACAAAACTGCCTAATTTTAATCGAAACTTAACTTCATTGAAGACTCAAAATTGCAATTAAAGTTCAAATATGTATGTAAGTATGTACATCAATAATGTTTATATTCGTAGCTGCCAAAGTGGCCAACCTTGACTTCGAAGTATTTTTAACTTCTGAATTTTTTTTTTTTGTTTTTTTTTTTTTTGCTTCAAATTGCAAAGACTGAAACACTGAAACTCTGTTGAGTGTCTTTGCAGCGCGTGCAACTTTGAGTACCAATTAATAAGTTTATGTATGTTTGACCTTTAAAAGATTGCAAGCAAGCATCTATAATAAATACATACATACACACATATATACATGTACCTGTACATATGTATAGAATACATAAATAACTGACATAAACGACGAGTTTGGTGTTTCGCGTTTGAAATGCAACCCAACCCCAATCATGTTGCAGATTTGTATTGATTTGTGCTTGTTGTTGTTTTGTCTTATTTTTTATGTATACTAATATATACATATATACATATACCTATGTGTGCTATAACTCCCACTAACAAGCTGAAAAGGAGTTACAAACGATTTGCTGATCTTTAACGCAACTCCCATGTGTGTACCATACACTTGTTTAATGGTATGTGTGCGTGTGTGTGTGTGTGTGTAGCAAGTACGCTTACTTACATTTGATTGGAAAATATATATGTACATATGTTTGAATAAACGTGTTATCCCTGAAAGACTTTGCTGCTGCAACATTAATAACAATGAAAACAATAATAATAATAACAACAACAGCAACTGCTGACCTTGGCCTAAACGTCAAATCGCATAAAAATCTGAATTTTGAATTGATAAAAACAACAACAAAAAAGGCCCGCACAAGCAGACCGATTGATGGACGGCTTTGGGTTTTGGTCAAATATTTGTGGAGCTTTTATAAGAATTTATTTAGTTTAATTAAATAAACAAAAAATTGTTGAAAAATTTGTTTACTTCTAAAATTCTAAATATGTATACCTACATTCATATTTTATTGGAAATTCCGAACAGAATATTGCTTAAAAAAATTAAAATTCTTTAAAGTGATCGCTCTTGCACTTCAAACTGTTTCCGGCAATAATCGGCTGGGTATGGTAAATAGTCAGCGACGATCGATATATATATATATATAGATATATATATACATATCTTTAAATGTAACTCATCAATCAACTGGAAGAAATTTGCAAAAAATAAAACTTTCCGAGACACTTGAGCTGATTTTAATCAATTCCACTATAATTTTTAATATACGTATGTTACATACTTATTGTATTTGTACATGCATATAATATAATTAATATTAAATATATGTACAGTTGTGTCTTTATCAATATCGATTTTATTAGTAAACCCAAAAATAAGATAATATAAATTAAAATAAAAAAAAAATAAGATAATGTAAATTAAAATAAAAAAAAAAACAAAATAAAATAAATTAAAATAAAAAAACAAAATGAAATAAATTAAAATAAAAAAAAAAAAACAAAATAAAATAAATTAAAATAAAAAAAAACAAAATAAAATAAATTAAAATAAAAAAAAAACAAAATAAAATAAAAAAATTAAAAAAATAAAATAAAATAAAATAAAATAAAATAAAATGAAATGAAATGAAATGAAATGAAATGAAATGAAATGAAATGAAATGAAATGAAATGAAATGAAATGAAATGAAATGAAATGAAATGAAATGAAGTGAAATGAAATGAAATGAAATGAAATGAAATCAAATCAAATCAAATCAAATCAAATAAAATCAAACAAAAATAAAATAAAATGAAATAAAATAAAATAAAAAAATAAATTTAATCAAATAAAATAAAATCAAATAAAATCAAGCAAAAATTAAATAAAATCAAATAAAAAAATTAAATAAAATAAAATAAAATTAAATCAAATAAAATAAAATTAAATAAAATGAAATAATATAAAATAAAGTAATATAAAATAAAATAAAGCAAAACGAAAAAGTAGACTAAAATAAATTTAAATAAAATATATAATTAAGTAAAAAAATATAAAATTTATTTTATTTTAAATTAAATAAATCAAAGTTAAATAAAAAAAATAATTTAATTAATATAAAGCCAATACTATTGAATGTTAAAATAAATTTAATCAATAACTTAAATTAAGCTTAAAACTATAATTTTAATTTAAAAATAAATAAAATTTAAAGACATATAAATTAAAGGCAGTGAAAAATAATAGATAAGAAATATAACAAATAAATTAAAAAACTATAAAACAAAATTAAAAATATTAAATTAAAAAATTAGGTTAAAGTAATTAATTTAATTAAAATAATTTAATTAAAATAATTTAATTAAAATAATTTAAATAATAGTGAACTCAATAGTTTTTTTGTTAATCAGTTTCGGTGGTTTTTTAATTAAATTAGTGTAATCGAAAATCAGCTAACTGAGTTAAAATCAATTTACCTAATCAATTAAGATTATCGTATATATAATATTGTAGAAAATAATTCACTTGGTAAAATAATTTATCTAACATTGAACTTTTTGAAGTAAATATGAGAATTTTATTAAACTGCAATCATTTGTTCCTTAAATTCACCCTGAGAAATAGTTTAATGATAATTAACTAATGATAATTAAAATTTTAGATAATTTGGGCGATAATGTTTAATATTTCGCAGAATGCGGAGTATTTTATCCAATATCAAAACCTCTATCGTATATTGCACCGAAGCATGATTTGTAAGCGAAAATCTCTTTATTGGCATTATTTTTACAATATTTTCAAATACGAAGTGAATCGATGGTATGCTAATTATTGTGAACTTCCAAGGTACATATATAAACATACATACGTAAATAGTTTTAATACGGGGAATTTGTTCTTCTTCTGTACTAATTATTGTTCTTTAGAACACCTTTAATGAATAAAGGAATATATTAGAATTGTTTTGAGATATTTTCAAATGAAATTTCGAGTGGCTGTGGCAGCTTGGCATCATACAATGGTCCAATGGCTTGCATTGATCCATCAAATTAAATTTAATGCGAATCATTGTTGTTCATACTGTATTATTGCTGTTGGTTGGCGCTCACTATTGTTACTGTTATTTATTACTATTGTTGTTTTATTTATTTATTTTTTTTTTTGCGAAATGCTGTGAATTTTTTTCTGAACTTTTCAAAGCAATCTATGTTTATACACATATATGAATCTAAATACATATGTATGTATGTGGTTATACTTATTGTTGTTGTTGTTGGGCTGGTGAATGGCATGCTCTTAACATGCCATGTCTGCATCGCACTCATGCTTTACAGTCCGTTCAACTGACTCTCGATGCACGCTTACATGTGTGTAAATATATTTGTATAAAATTGTGGCAACCACCATGACTGACGACTGCCTCACTGCCTGCCTGACTGACTGCTGTTGATTTCATGTAATGAAACATTTCTACATTTTTATTTTTTTATTTGCATTTTAATTTTTGTTGTTGTTTAATATATACACTGTATATACATATCTACATACGTGTATGTGGTAAACAGTCTGCTTGCCTTTAACTGCAATATTGCTTGCTCTGCGTCTTGTCACGATATTTGTGTGAAATTCATTCATTCAGCGTGGAGTAAAATAAAACTTCAAAGTAAATGTTGAAAAAATACGTATGTAGTAAGGGCGAGACAAATTCGTGGATTACACTTTAAATCATCCCCTACACTCTAAATCGGAATTTGTTTAATGCATTTTATTTATTTTAATATTATTTATAATTTAAATATATTTTATTTTAATATTTTTTATTATTTAATTTAATTGTGTTTTGTTATTATTATTATTTTTTTTAAACAAGTTTTGTTTATTTTATTTTATTTTCTTTTATTTTCTTTTATTTTATTTTATTTTATTTTATTTTATTTTTTAAATAATTTTTGCATTTTATAATAAATATTTTAATTTCATTTAAATTTTTATTTAATACTATTATAATCATTTCATTTTATCTTTTCTTATTTTTCATTTATAGTATTTATGTTTTTATTTTAATATTAATTTTAATTATTTTAATTTACTTTTATTTTATTTTTTTATTTACTATGATTTATTATTTTGATCTTTGATTTAATCTAATTTATTTTATTTCATTTAATTTAGTTTATTTTAAATCTATTTTTTGTGTTATATTAATTTACTTTACTTTATTTTGTTTTATTATAGTTCAATGCAAATTATATTATTTTATTCTATTTTCCACTATATTATTTTATTTCATTTAATTTTTTAGTTTTATTATTATAGTTTTTTATTTTAATTTGTATTATATTACTTTATTTTATTTTATTTTATTTTATTTTATGTTATTTTATGTTATTAATTTTATTTCTAATTATTTAATTTTATTTTTAATGGAATAAGCTCATATTATTTTATTTTTTATTTTATTTTAGTTCAATTTAATTTAATTTAATATGTTTATTTTTTTATTTCTATTTATTTTTTTATTTTATTTTGTTTTTTTTTATAATATATTACATTATTTTATTTCATTTTGTTTGACTTTTATTTTATTTTAATTTAATTTTATTTTATTATATTAATTTATTTTACTTTATTTTGTTTAAGTATATTTCAATGTAAATTATATTATTTTATTTTATTTACCACTAGATTATTTTATATATTTTAATTTTTCTTTATTTTTTATTTTATTTTGTTTTATATTATTTCATTTAATTTCTTAGTTTTATTGTTATAGTATTTTATTTTAATTTGTATTATATTACTTTATTTTATTTTATTTTATGTTATTTTATTTTTTCTATGTTATTAATTTTTTTTCTTTTATTATATTACATTTTATTTTATTTTGTTTGCCTTATTTTATTTTACTTTTATTTTATTTTATTATATTTTTTATATTATATTATTTTATATTTTATATTATATTACTTTATTTTATATTATTATTATTTTTATTTAATTAAGTTTTATTACAGTTAATTATATTTAGTTTAATTTAATTTGTTTTTATTTTTATTTATTGTTTTATGTAATTTTATTTTTCCATATTATATTTATGTATTGTTGATTAATTTTATTTTATTTTATATTATTTTTTCTTTGTATTTTTTTTCATTTTTTATTTTGTTTTATATAATTTAATTTTTTTATTTTAAATTATAGTAAAAAATATATTTTTATTTTATATTTATTAATTTATTTTTTTCTATTACTTAATTATTATTATTATTTTTTTGTTATTTTTTATTTATTATCTTTTATTACGTTTTCTTATATATCATTTATTGTTTTTAATAAATTTATTTTAAATTATTTGCCCTTTGCAACGAGCTGTGTGTGGGTATAACATTGTTATTTATTGTATATACAACAACAAAATGGCCAAGTAACGGCAGCTTAAACAACAACACCATCAGCTCTTTAGAGTAAAATCGTCAAACATTCTGCTCTGCGCTCGAGCTCATTTATTGGGTCATGGTCGCTTTGGTGGCGTTGGTTGCTTTTCGCTGTCGCCTTTGCTATTGTTGCTGTTACGTTTACTGTTTTGTGCATTACTACAAGTGTTGCTGCTAACATTTTTGTAGTTACTCCGTTGTTCTATTACATATTGTTGCTGTTAGTATTAGTCTTGTTGTTGTTGTTGTTGTTGTTGTTTTTCTTGGTGTTAATGTTTTATTTACTTATGTTTCTCGAGGTTTTTTTCGGTCGCTGGCTTTGACAACTGTTGCGCTCCTATTACTGCTGAGTGTTGTTGTTAGCTTTTGTTGTTGCCAACATCAGTCACTATGTCAGCGTGTCAGGTACAATAGTACAATGGTACATACTCGCACATATATACATACACGTACATACATGCACATTACACATGTAAAAACATAAAAATGAATGCAAGTAACTTTTATGCGCCTGCGCACCTCCGAGCTCAGCCATGCTTACATGCTGGGAGCGCGTCTATTGTTTGTTGTTTAGCCCGTGGAATGTCGAGGCAAAAAATAAAAAAAAAAAAAACAAACAAAACAAAAGCAAAGATTCACAACCGCAATGGAGAGCGTGGCGTCGCCAGTTAATGAAGTATCTCACCCACCGTCATTGCTTGTGGTGCAAGAGTTTCTGTGTCTGATATGCCCGGCTTTTGCAAAACGTCGGAACTTACAAGCGTTTGTGGTTTCACTTTATTCTAATTTCCCTTTCTGTTGTGGGAGTTTTCAATTACCAGTTGTGTCATAGCAGAAGCCACATTTAAGTACAACTGTTACAATGAGAAAAGATAAAAATAACAAAAAAAAAAGAAACAAGGAAAAATGTGTACGTTTTATTCTTCTAATTCAAAATAGAGACTTGGAGTTTTGGAGATTTTAAAAATTTAATTTTTTCTTTGAGATTTCGAGATTTTGGAGATATTAAATAACTGGAGATTTCTAAAGATAAGCAGTTTTTAACTTTAAAAATTTTTTGGGCCTGGAGAATTGAAGTTTTGTCGATAATAAGAGATATTGAGTTATTTTGGAATTAGCAGATTTGGTATATTTAATATTTGGTATGGCCCTTTTGGAATCAGGAAGTTTTTTCAGATTTGGAGTTTTTGAGTTTTAAAAATTGTAGATTTGGAGATTTTTGAGATTTGGAGTTTTAGAGATTTTTTGGAAATTTTTTTTTGTGGATATATTTTGAGACTATAATTTTTAAAATCTGGTCATTTATAAATTTGGAGATTTTTTAAATTTGAATTTGAGATGAGGAGGTTTTTTTAAAAATTGGAGAATGGTAAATTGTTTTAAAATATGGAGATATTTCCGATTTTAAGATTTTTTGAGAATTGCAGATTTTGAGTTTTAAAACTATTAAGTTATGAGATATTTGAGAATTGCGGTTTTTTTTAATATTAAGAGATTTTGAGATTCCTTGAAGTTTGAACACTTATAAAACTGTGAGAGTAAGAGGTTTTCATTTCTTTAAAATGTTAGTTTAAAAAATATTTGAGTTTTGAAGAATTCAAGTTTTTAAAATTTAGAAGAATATTGAAATTTTAAAATTCTTAAAATTTTAACAATTTGAAGACTCTCGAGATTTGAAGTTTTTGAGCTGAACAATTAAAAAATTTTGAAATATTAAAGCTTGGGAATCGTTTTAGGTATTGGAGATTTTACGAATTTGGAGTTTTAGAAATTTTTTGGTATTAGCAAATTACGAACTTAAAAGATCTTAAAAATTTGAGGTTTTGAATTCTAACAATTTGTAAGTTTTCAGATTTGTATTTTTTTGAGATTTGTTAAGAATTGGAGATTTAGAAGTTTTAGACGTACAGATATTTGTGATTTAGAGATAAGGAGTTTTTGAGATTTTAATATTTTGGAATTTTTTGGAACTAGAAGATTTTTAAAACTTAGCAGTCTAAAGATTTTTTTTGGTATTTTGGAGGTTTTTAGATATTTGAAATACATATAGTGATTTTCCAATTTTTAAGTTTTGAAGATTTTTTGAAATTTGGAGACTTTGAAATTTGGAGATTTTTTTAAATTTGGAGACTTTTTGAGATTTGGAGACTTTGTGAGATTTGTAGATTTTCTGAAAATTGTTTTTTTTTTTAGATTATAGAAATTTCGTGACAATTGGAGATTTCTTGAAATGTTTGAGGTTTTTTATAAGAAGATTTGAAGACTGTTGAATTTTGGTGCTATTTATAAAAGATATTAATCAGGCTATTATCAGGTTAGATCAAAGTCAAATCGGATAGTTAAGCGATTATTCAGTTATATTATTCTACTCAGTAGCCACATCTCAGCATTCTTTATTTGTCAATCTCGCCGGTATGCATAGCTACTTAGAAAACCAAGAGAGACAGAGAAAAAATGTTTCTGCACTTCTGCTTTTATATATAGCAAATTTTATAAGGAATTCATGACAGCTTTGATTATATGATGGTGATTATAAGCCAACCTCGGCGCTTGGTTTTCGGATTCCTCGGTTTCTAGACTCGCTAAAGAAATTCGTTAAACTTAGTGAAGGCTATATCGGTTTCCACTCTATGCTAGTCTGTTCTTTTCATTTTTTGCTCACTCTATTCTTCACTTATTTCACTTATTATTATTATTATTTTTTTCCTATTCACCCACCAGCACGTTTCGTAGATAAGAGACCCACACGATGAGGCGCACTCATCAGAATGCAATTAAATAAATACAAAAAAAATATTGCAATTCCTCTTCTCATTATAATAATTAATACATTTTCTCTTTCCACACGTTTTTTCGCAAACAAATGCATGCCTTTACCTTATCATCTCGCTGTATAAGATTTTATAAGCCTCGTTCTCATGGCAACCATAGACGAAAAGGTACACTCTCGCGTATGAAAGTTACAAAAAAGATTCCGAAGTTTTTCTTATCTATTTTATTTCGCAATTTTTATACTTTTTGCTTTCATTTCGTGTTTACATTTGAAGGTTAGATAACTTTTTTCGCGGTGCTTTCATTCGCTATCCTTAGTTATATTCTAAAGCGCAAGTGTGGTCTTATCGGATTATTTGTTGTTGTTGTTGTTAATATTGTTGTTGTTATTATAGTTGTTTGTTAATGCTTATCTTAAAAGTTTTGCTTTGTTTTTGCTTTCATTTGTATGTTTTCTTCATTTACTTACTTCTTTTTCTTCTATTTCATGTTATTTAGCAATGCCTTTTGTGTTGTTGTAGTTGTTTTGCGGTTTTTTCTATGAATTTTTATTTTGTTTTATTTTTAATTTCCCTTAACAACAATAATTATTGCCACTGATAAAAAAAATTGTTTAATTTTTTGTTTTTTTTTTTTATCTTTCATTGTTGAGCTCAAGCAATTCCTGGAAATTTCATTCTACAAATGGAATATTCTGTCCAAAGCGACGAGAAATGATAATTTATTGATTGGAATTTCGCAACAGAAAAGCGAAATCAATTAAACTACAATTAGAAAACACAATTTCATATCAATGTAGGAAATGTCGCTATTATGGAGTTTTTGTTTCACTAAAAACATTCTTTAGTTTAAGTTTTAGTTAACCGTTAGTTTTTTCTGCAAAAAAAAAGTTTAAAAGTGTATTCCTAATAAAAGCTTTACCTTAGCTAAATGAACCGCTAACTAAAGTTTTCAGTGCTTTCACACTATGCAGCTTTCATATCAAAGTTTTGGTATAAATAAATGCTTCCACTCTTTAAAGTATTATAAAAAAAGTACTTTGATTTTTCAAATGGAACCAAAGAAAAAATTTCATTCTTTTTAAAAACAACTTTCATATAAAAGCTTCAATTATATTGCACAACCGCAAAAAAGCTTTCGCTAAGATTGTTTTTGTTTAAAGCGATTTTAAGCTTTCATGCCATTATAAAAAGAGCTTTCACTCCTTATAGTAAAAGGTTACTTAGTTCTCTTTCCAATCTCTGTTGATTTGACTGATGATTTCTCATGAACTTTTTTCAAAACATCTTGTTTTGAAGTCTACGCTTTCAGAAAGTGTGTTTTTGTGTTTTCTAACAAAACGCTGAACAGTCGCAGCTTTTTATTCAGTTTTCTTTTTATAGCCACGTCAACTAAAGCACACTAGTTGTTCTATTCTTAGTCGTCCGACGTTAAGACAATTCATACGTTTTTTATGTTTTATCTTGTCAGTTCCTCGCTGCTCAGTCGTAAGCCGTCAGTCACTTTTTATTCCATTGGTGTTCTCCTACTCCATGTGTTTCACTTTCATTCCCTTTCAGCAGGCTGAAGAAGTCTCCCTCCTTAAATTCAGTATACTCTTTGCATCAGTCCTTAGAAAAACTCTCTAGGTCCTACAAGATTTTGGTCCGGTGTAGAAACCTTCGGTAAGTCGCTGTATCTTTTCGAATTTGGCAAGCATTATGGTATTCCTGCTGGACAGCCTCTCAAGCTCTTCATACTCACGCATTTCGATCTCTTTCTTTTTTTTGTCTGCAAATGCGTCTTACCTCCCTCTTCAATGATCGGTATCTATCCCACTCCGCACGTATAGTGGTCGATCGTAACATTGCGAGGTAGGCAGAAAGCGGCATAGTTTCGTTTGCGGCTGTCCGTATGGGGTTTTAAATGTCCACAGTTCCCTTGTACAGTGCTTTAATGAGTGTTCTCAGAGATCAGATCATGCTGAGAGTGGAAGAGGGCAGACCGTTTGGTGGTCTGTTATGTTTAGAGCGTTTCAACGTCAAACCCTCTTTTTCTTTTTGTCGATAAGCGTGCTTAACAGCGTATGGGCGCGTGTGTATCTCGGCTACGTCCGAATCGATGTTGTTACGACCTCTGGCGTACATATATTTGAATCACCTGTGAAACATGTTCCGTCTATTGGAACATGGTCGATTTTATTACGGGTTCTTTGTTCCGTAGAGAGACATCTTGCATGGTGAGTTAGTTTCTACCACAATCTGTCTACAATATATTACGCTCCGGATAGTCGATCAGCCTAAACGTTCATAGATACTGAATTTTCCGACGATTTCGATGTCGAAGATACTTGCCGTTTGCCGTAGCCGTCGGTGTGTGTCGTCAGTCTCATCCAAGGCTCACTTTAACGCTTTCAGTGAAGCTAAATTACACGTGGCTGATCTCGAGCCAGCAGCGGTTTCGCAAAAATTCCCTTTGTCTTCTTCCTTAGCTACTAAATATTGTCTTCTAAGTTATTTTTAACGTTCACTTTAAACATTTTATTGTTCAACCAAAAACAAAAAAAAACTCGAGCTGATAACAAAAGACAGGCGAAGTTCAATATAAAATTGTAGCAAAAGCAACAACAATAACAGTAGCGAGTAAAATTTTGTGCATTGACGACAATTTGCAAAAACTTCAAAAGCCAGCTCATAATTAAAAAGAAAACAACAATAACAAAAACTAAGCGAAGTAGCGTTTTAGTACTGATCGGTTGAACAGGTGGGAGGGTTGTCTGCTTGGGCTCTGATTGTGGTAGTTCGTAAATATGTGTGTATGTATTTTTACTTTATTTTTCGAAACTCAACTATGTAGCAGATAAAGAGGCAAGCATTTTAATACATAGCTCTGTGTTGATTATTGAAATAGCCCGTATCGGTAGCTCAGCGGCCGACCGAAGAAAAAGCGTGCGTCAGTAGCGAGCAGATGTCTGTCTGTCTGTTCATAATGAACACAGCTGGTCAAAGACACTGTTTTTTTTTTACTTACAAACACAGACACATATTGTTTTAAAGTATTTACACTACGTTTGGAATTATTTTATTTTTTATATTATCTCCATTATATGTAATAAGCACATATGTCGTTTTTTTCGATTTTAAATTTTTTAATATATTTTATTTATTTTGTTTTTCATTTTTTCTCTTATATATTTTATGATCTTTTTATAACAATTTTTTTTTTCTTGTCTACTTTACCAACATTACTCTATATCTTTCAACACTTGTTGCCACATAACAAGCCGATAACTGCAGCGAGTTAATATTTAATTTAAAAATACAAAAGAAAAAGCTTTAACAACATGGAATGTGCATGCAGACAATTACAAGTGTAAAAGTAATAATTTATTACAAATGATACAAAAAGAAAGAAAAAAATTATTATAAATAAGTGCAAAAAAAGTAAACAAAGCGTAATAAAAGTATTATTTCTTAATACGTTTACACATATGTGGAGAAAAGGAGAGTTTAAATATTAATAAAAATTCGAAATTTATCAATTTATTATGGCCAGTGCGCGTGTCACTTGTGAAAAAAGTTGTGGAAAATTTTCAAAGAGGATTTTTAAAAAATTTAATTTTGAAATTTATTTTAGGAAAATAAACGGTGGGGATACAATTTCTACTAAAAAGTTTCAAAATCATACGAAAACACCTTTTTGAAGTTTTTTAAGAAAAAATTAGCAATATGAGTTCTACTACTTTTTATGAAAAAGTAAGTTTTAGATACTATATTTTGTAAAAAAGTTGAAAACTTGCTGCGCTTATACAAAAAAATCATTTATGAAAAAGTAGTAGACACTACCTCCTACAAAAAAAATGTCTTAAAAGTAGGAAATTTATATACTGCTCAAACTTTGTATTATAAATAAGTTGAATAATGTGGCGCTTGCAAAAAAAAACTCTTTTATAAAAAAGTAGTAGGAACTGTCACCTGCAAAAAAGTTGTGTAAGTATACGTTTTATACGTTGCAAGTAATACGTTTTGTGGAAAAGCTTAACAAAATTTGTGACGCCTCTTACAAAATAGTAGTAGAAATTGTTCTTTCAAAAAGTAATGAAAGTAATTTTTTTATACGTCACAAATACTTTGCTTTGTAAAAAAGTTAAAAAATAATTGATGGCGCTTGGAAAAAAATTTTTTTTTATAAAAATGTAGTAAAGCATATAAGAACTATAAATTTTATATACTTTTCAAACTTTATTTAATGAAAAAAACGGCGGAAAACACAACAAATAATTTAAGCGACTAAAACGTTAGAGTTACCTTTTTTACACGCTTATCGTGATGATGCCACACCAAACAGCAGACATTAAGACAAACCTAAGACCTACCAACAATAACATCATTGTTTTACTTAAGATATATAAATTTAAATAATAAAATTCATAAAAAAAAATTCATGGGAATAGGATGGGAAAGAAAGATAAACTATGTTAGTAAAAGCAGTAGAAACTGTAACAGAAAACAGTAGTAGAAAAAGTAGTAGAAAATGTAGTAGAAAAAAGTAATAGCAGTTAGTAAACGTAGTAATAAAAACAGCAGAAAGAAACATAATAGTAGTAAAGATAGTAATGGTTACAAATTTCCAGCAAGTGATTTCAAAGCGTCAATGGAATTTATTAATTAAAAAATATATGAAATTAAATATTAATTGATGAGGATAATATTCTTTTGAATATTATTGAAAAAAGTCTAACAAATGTATGAACTGATCGATAGATTCGTAAAAATAATTTTTTGAATAAAAAAGTAGCATTGACGCGTCATGAAGTATAAGTTTTAGTAGAAATATAAAAAAGTGAAATTTTGCAATTACGAAATGACGATTGAATTCGATTTCATGAGAAAAATAGAATAATGTTTAAAAAACTTGTCTCACAATATCACATACATTTACAATAAAAATATAATAAATAAATGTTCGCAAGCAATATATAAAAAAATTATAATAATGCAATATTATGCATGTGTGAGTGTGCGTGTGTGTGCTAAAAAGAGAAAGCACGCGCTCATAACACCCTAATATATAAGCGAGATAGCAGATGCTTTATAGCTGCCGCAACTGCTTGAGCAATTAGACACACTGCCAGTTATAATTACGAAAACAATAACAACTAATATTGCTGTTGCAATGTGTTAATGCAATTGGACTGCATTAAAGTCAATCAGTCAGTCACTCAGCCACTCAGTTAGTCGGGCAAGCGGAGCAGATAGACAGACAGACAGACAAACAAACAAACATGCAAACGTTGAGCTTGTCAATTGCACAGTAGGCAAAAAAAAAAAGCAAATATATATAATATATATATATATTTATATATACACATTAGTCAGTCAACAACAGCACAACCGCTCTAGAAGCGCCATCAATCGCTCAACACTGCAGCGGATTAGCCATTTATCTATGTACTCGCTAAGTATTTACTCTACAGAAGATGGGTGAGGTGTCCGACTTGTTGATATTCCATCAGCGGGATCACGTCAATGTCTGTTTTATATATAAATAAATAGATATTTTTACTTGTATCTCAGGATTGTTGGGGTGTGATATAATGATCGCAAATTGCCTAAGATTTAATTTGACTTTATTTTACTTTTTATTTTTTATTTTTTTTTGCTGTATTTTATATTTTCTTAAATTTATTTTATTTGTATTTTATTATTATTATTATTATTTTTATTTATTATATTCATATTATATTTAAAAATATTTATGTGAAACGAAAGTCATAAATGACTAATTATATATTGCTATTTCGGTACTGAGACACAGAAGAAGAAAAATATTTTCAGTGCATTTTGCCTTATATTTGTAATTTGTTGTTTATATAGACTTTTAACATTTAAACATTATTAATTTGTAATTTTCTTCTTTTTTCAGGTAATTAACTCTTTCAGAGTAGCTCAATAACTACAGATATACACGTGTAAGTGAGATTTAAATTGGATTAGTTATAAGAAATCAATTTTTACATTCTTAATGTCAAAATTTTTTACTAGTCAACTCTCTGTTGTCAACTATAACTCATTTTTTGTATTTTATTTTATTTATAATTTTAATTTTTATATATTTTATTTTATATTATTATTATTTTTTTTTTTACTTTATGTTCTTTATTTCTTACAGTATATTATTTTATTTTACTTTACTTTTTTTAATTTACTTTATTTTGTTTTAATAATTCCATTTTTTTATATTTTACTTAACTTTGTTTTTTAATTTTAGTTTCTTTTATTTGTTAATTTTATTTTATTTTAATTCATTATATGTTATTATATTTCATTTTATATATTTTATTTTATTTTATTTTATTTTACTTTATTTTACTTTATTTTAATTTATTTTATTTTATTTTATTTTATTTTATTTTATTTTATTTTATTTTATTTTATTTTATTTTATTTTATTTTATTTTATTTTATTTTATTTTATTTTATTTTATTTCATTTTATTTTATTTTATTTTATTTTATTTTATTTTATTTTATGTTATTTTATTTTATTTTATTTTATTTTATTTTATTTTATTTTATTTTATTTTATTTTATTTTATTTTATTTTATTTTATTTTATTTTATTTTATTTTATTTTATTTTATTTTATTTTATTTTATTTTATTTTATTATATTTTATCTTATTTTATTTTATTTTAATTTATTTTATTTTGATGTATATTAGGTATATTATGTTATTTTATTTTATTTTATTTTATTTTAGTTTATTTGATTTTGTTTTATTTATTTCATTTCATTATATTTTAGTTAGTTTTGTTTTTTGATTTTAGTTTAATTTATTTTATTTTATTTTATTTTATTTTATTTTATTTTATTTTATTTTGTATTGTTTTATTTTATTTTATTTTGTATTGTTTTATTTTATTTTATTTTATTTTATTTTATTTTATTTTATTTTATTTTATTTTATTTTATTTTATTTTATTTTATTTTATTTTATTTTATTTTATTTTATTTTATTTTATTTTATTTTATTTTATTTTATTTTATTTTATTTTATTTTATTTTATTTTATTTTATTTTATTTTATTTTATTTTATTTTATTTTATTTTATTTTATTTTATTTTATTTTATTTTATTTTATTTTAATTTATTTTATTTTATTTTATTTTATTTTATTTTATTTTATTTTATTTTATTTTATTTTATTTTATTTTATTTAATTTTATTTTATTTTATTTTATTTTATTTTGTTCTATTTTATTTTATTTTATTTTATTTTGTTCTATTTTAGGTATGTTATGTTATTTTATTTTATTTTATTTTATTTTATTTTATTTTATTTTACGTTATTTTATTTAATTTGGTTTTATTTATTCCATTTTATTATATTTTACTTAATTTTGTTTTTTGATTTTAGTTAATTTTATTTGAATTTATATTATCCTACTTTATTTTATTATATTTTATTTTTATTTTTTTATTCTATAATTTATTTTATTTTATTTAATTAAGTTAATTAAAAAGTATATATTCACTGCATTTCATCATAGTATTTGTAGCGCCGACAGGATAGCTTTTGAAAAGGTATTTGCAATTATTTTTTAAGCTATTGCATGCTTGCAATGGAAATGAAAAATATATATGAATATGTATTAATGAGAAATTGAGAAAAAATAAAAACACTTGCATTTGCTTTCTTGCTACATTTTGTAAAGGTTTTTTTTTTTTTTTTGATATTTCTCATTTTTCTTTGAACTTATTTTCCACTTTTTTTCCTTCAATACACAAATAGTTTCTTCTACGATTTTATTTGATTTTTTCACTATAAGTATATTGCTCCGTTTAACACATGGAGGCGCGAAAAGCTTGTAATGACAGAGTTTTTATCTGTACAGTTTTCTTTTACTTATTTTTATTACAAATACATTTCTCTTCTACATCATTAATTTCACTTTGTACTTGGTTGTACATACACATGCGCATAAATATAATATATATTGATGGGTGTATGTAGTCTTGCACATAGCCTGCAGCATTTGTTGACACGTGCGAGGCATATCACAAATTAAATCGAGTATTATCGGCATTTACTCATTTTACAAACAGAAAAAAGTAGCAGAAAATGAAGTTTTCTGAAGGTTTTTGGGAAGCAGTTGATCGAAATTCTGTAATAACATTTAGTATGAATTAAACATTAAAAAAGTAGTAGAAAAGTGCAATCGTAAAAAAGTAGTAAAATGTGCGAACTACTTATTTCTTGATTAGTAAGAAGAAGCATTTATTTTTAAGTACTAGAATTTCAAGAGTAGCAATAGTAGCAGAATTTTCAATTTAAATTTTTTGCAAAATGAGCAATTTGCTAAAAAATTTCTTATGACAAAAATAAAAATAAACTTCTTATTAAAAAAAAGTAGTAGAAAATCGCAATGGAAAAAGTAGTAGTAAAAATTGCGAACTTCTAAATTTTTATATAGTCGAAATTCGCGACTAAAGAAATGTTAATAGATTTTCTAATTTTTTTTTTGCGAAATGAGCCATAGTAAAAAAATTATTTTAAGACAAAATTAAAATAAAACTACTTCTTAAAAAAAGTAGTAGAAAATTGCATTCGAAAAAATAGTAGTAGCAATTGCAAACTTCTAAATTCTTAATTAGTTAGAAGGAGCATCTTATATTTTAAGTAGTAGCGACTGAAAAAAAAACCTTTTTGACAAAAAAGTAGTAGAAAATTTTAGAGGTAATTAAATATGTAACGAAATTTTAATGCTCCAAATCTTTTGGTAGAATATTAAGTCAAAAATTCTTCTGCCGCACAACATTTTACTAATAAAATTTGTTCATTTACAAAAATTAGTAGCAAAACTCCCCTTCATTGCGAACACAACAAAGTCATTACTTAAAATAGTAAGATTCTGTGAAAGAGCAATATGGCAAACACATAAAAAAAAAATTAAGTGCAAAACTTACATCACATACATCAAAAAATATGTCGCTAAAGCAAAACATAATGACAAATAAACATACAAATAAATGTAGCAAAAATATATATGTACATACATATGTTTATAAATACCTACAAACATTGTAAACTGAAAAAATGAATGAACTGTTTCTCAGCGAAACTAATGAATGAGTGAATATGAATGGGATGCAAAATGAAAAATATTACTTTGATAAATATAATGCGCGAACGCAAATACTACATTTACACATATGTACAATCATATATAGGTATGTACATATCTATGGAGCTGGATGTATGTATATGCAAATATAAAATAATTATACCACAAGGTTTTTCTAAATATAAATATTTTTGTAGTCATAAAATGTATTGGCGGATATAGGAAAATAAATATATTTATGCTAATAAATATACATAGATATACATTTGTATGTATGTATAAAAAAAATAAATATCATTTATGATTTTCCCATGTGGCTCGTTGACTGCTCGACCACTGTCTCAATATCTGTTGCAATATGTCAAAACAGTAGTTTTACTACTAAATTTGATAATTGAAAAAAATAAGTAGCAAATTTATTCTACTCTAAAGGGAAAAAAATTATTTAAAAACTTATGATTTTTAATATGCTTGAAATTGTCTTGATTTAATTTTTTATGAACATAAATTTTTATTTGCAAGTTATTATTAATTTTATTGCGTTTTCAAATACACTTGCATTGAAGACTAATTCGAAGCACATAAAAGCATATTTTCATATACTTATACACATCATTACATTTTATATTACTATTTTTTTATTTTTCTCATTTTTTTTAATTTAGTTTTCTTATTATTTATTTTTTAATATTTTTTTTATTCACTGACCATGTGCAATAGCATGCATGCCGACGCCATTAACTGTAACAGCAAATTAATTTTCCATATTAACGTTGTTTAACATGTAAATGCAGTTTAGATCGTTACTGACCCACAGTGGCATATTTTCACTAAAATTATAGGCAAATTACCTAATTTTATTTAAAAGATATTAAAACTATTAATTTGCATATTTAAATTTTTATATTTCGGGACTAAAAAAATTTTAAAACTTTTACATACAAAATTTTGTTGCATACTTATTCTTCAAGGTACATAGTTACGAATATAATTCCTAGCTCAGCTCAAAAATTGTAATAAATTTACATTTTTTAATACATAATATAACTAGAGAACAAAAATATTTTTGAAATTCAATTTTTTTTTTAATTGTTAAGGTCATTAAAACTTCCTCACCACTGTCCTCATACATACCTACATGTATGTATATGTAAATGTCATACGTTTAAACGCTAGTTAATGATTATAACGCCCAAGCGTTTCGCTTCTGCTTCGGCTTATGTTAGTTAAAGGGAGAATGAGAAGAAGCTCACATATAAAGACGCCAGTTCGGCGCATGCGATGCAGTTAATAATAAATATTTGTGTCCTAACCACTAGTCGACGACACGACAGCCACCGGCGCCAATTTTATGGTCACTCATACGCCCGTGTGTTTGGCTGTACGCGCACATACGGCTTTGCGGCTTTTTGAGCAAACAATGTTTGTATGTAAACCAGTGGCATGTCGATATTTGGAAGTCCTAAAAAGAAAAATAAATTAATAAGAAATAAAATATACAGATAAATAAATTAATAAATAAATAAATGAATGAATAAAATGAAATAAGCAAAATAAAAATATATAAAAAAAATAGAATAAATAGAAAAATAGAATAAACTAAATTTATATAGAATAAAATAAAAAGCATAAAATAAATAATAAATAAACATTTGAAATACCTAAAAAGAAAAAAATAGCTTAAAGTGAAATAAAATTAAATAAGCAAAATGAAACAAAAATAAAATAATATAAAATAATATAATTTAAAATTAAATTAAACAAAATAAAAAATATAAGAATAAAATAAAAAGAATAAAATAAATAATAAATAAACATTTGAAATGCCTAAAAAGAAAAAAATAACTTAAAGTGAAATAAAATTAAATAAGCAAAATGAAACAAAAATAAAATAATATAAAATAATATAATTTAAAATTAAATTAAACATAATTAAAATAAATTATATTAAATAAAATAAAATAAGCAAAATAAAATAAAATTAAATTAATTAAAAAAAAATGAAATGAAGTGAATTGAAATGAAATGAAACAAAATAAAATAAATAACTAAAATAAAATAAAATAAAATAAAATAAAATAAAATAAAATAAAATAAAATAAAATAAAATAAAATAAAATAAAATAAAATAAAATAAAATAAAATAAAATAAAATAAAATAAAATAAAATAAAATAAAATAAAATAAAATAAAATAAAATAAAATAAAATAAAATAAAATAAAATAAAATAAAATAAAATAAAATAAAATAAAATAAAATAAAATAAAATAAAATAAAATAAAATAAAATAAAATAAAATAAAATAAAATAAAATAAAATAAAATAAAATAAAATAAAATAAAATAAAATAAAATAAAATAAAATAAAATAAAATAAAATAAAATAAAATAAAATAAAATAAAATAAAATAAAATAAAATAAAATAAAATAAAATAAAATAAAATAAAATAAAATAAAATCAAATAAAATCAAATAAAAAGAAAAAAATATTAAAAATTTAATTAAAGTCTCAAAATTAAACTTAAATAAATAGAATGAATTTAATTGAATTAAATAAAGAAGCTAAAATTAAATGAAATATTTTAGTAAAAAAAAGCAGAATAAGAAAAATAAATTTAAGTAAGTTAAATAAAGTACTTGCTTTTTATTAAATACGACACCATTAAAGTATTTCACAATAAATTTCTTTCGTACTTAGGCTACTTTCAGTCTATTTCTTGATTTACTGAAATATTTGCATATGTTTGCATACGAGAGGAATTTGATCAAACAGTTTACACACAAACGTATTGCACTTGCTACTTCATCAGCAATTTATTGGCGCTTTATAATTATACACATTTACTCATGTAAGTACATATGTATGTACAATATGTTCGTATGGGTGAAAATATATGCAATAAATTATCTGCTAAAGTACCGTTAGCCCTGGCATAAGCTTAGCTCTCTCAAATAAAATATGCACACAAACAAACAATTGCATTTACTTATGAATGATAACGTGTCTTTATTCTTATTCAAAACTGTCAAAGTCAGAATATTTCGATTAACATTTCATTTGTAAATTCAATTGGCAGTTTTGCATAATTTTTTTCTTGTTTCATTAATATAATTTGTGAAGAAAATGTCTTGCATTGTGTTTGCTTCTTCACCCGGTTTTTAAGCTCAAAGTTGTTTACAACGGATTTAAATGTAAATGATGACGTCATGGCTTTATTTTTTTGTTTTATTTTAATCAATACCTGTAATTGTCTCCTGATAAAGACTGAAAAAAAAAACGAAATTATGCAAAAATACTAGTCGTGGCATTTCTGCCAAACTATTTCTCCTTTCTATTCTCCTTAAATGTATTTTAATGCTGAGAAATGGTAAAAAAAATCACAGAAGACTTACGTTTTCTGGAAACTTCACACACATATTTTCACAATCATCTCTTTAAAATACTTTCCTGTAATCAAACAATGTCAGTTAAGGTCAAAAACTAGCACGTCTACGCACTTGCAGATACATACATACGTATATCAGATACATTCACGCATAGATACATGAAAACATTTGTATCTACCACAAAATTAAATGCGCATATATTTACAATAATTTACCCTATCTCAACTCAATATTTGCACGCAAAAATTCCAATCTTCCATTTCTACTGCGGCTGGTCATTTGATGACGCTCAACATCACCAAACAGCGTCACCTTCGCCGGTAGCTAAAATACGAGTAACAGCAAGAGCAGCAAAACAAAACAAAAAAAGCAAAAAATTAGAATAAACGGCAATATCAACAGGTATGCGGTTGTATGTATGTATGTAGATTTTCATTAATCTACCAGAACAAAAATATCACCCAAAATATACTGGCACATTTTCGTTTTATCTGTACATTTGTATGTATGTATATTTTCGTGTTTTTTCCTGCGCAATGGCATGCCATTTAAATTAATGTACATATGTATATACCTACAACAGAGCGAACAAGTGTAAAAGAGCAAATGAAATGTCAAATAATGGAATGCTGCCTAGGGATGTACATACATGTGAACATATATTAATATAATAAAAATAAAAAAGAAAATAAATAAATAAAAAACACCTAAATTAAAATAAATAAAAAAGATAAAAAAATTGCCAGACTAATCAAAAATAAGAAACAATCAGAAATACGAGACAATTTTAACAAAAATTTTAAATTATTTAAAAATTAAAGACAAATTTATA
Source organism: Ceratitis rosa (assembly GCA_037013455.1). Lineage (NCBI taxonomy): Eukaryota > Metazoa > Arthropoda > Insecta > Diptera > Tephritidae > Ceratitis > Ceratitis rosa. The sequence continues at coordinate 1,157,450 of JAWMAG010000005.1, read as the reverse complement.
AAAGTTTAAATTAAAATGTCAAATATTGAAAATATTGTACCTTTAAAATCCAAATGTAAAAACTAATCCAAAAATACGCAAAAATTGCTAAAAAATTTAAAAAAAAATATTTCAATAAAATAAGATAAGTAAACAAATTTAATTTAGTATTGAAAGTATAAAAAACTATTAAATTAAATAAAAAATAAAACAAGATAAATTAAAATCAAATAAGAAAATTAAATTAAATTAATTAAAATAAAATAAAAAATTGAGTTATTAATACAAAAAAAATTATAATAAATTAATTAAAAAAAAATAATAATAAATATAAACAAATATATATAAAATAAAAAAAAAACAATATAAATAATATAAAAAAATAAAATAATATGAAATCAAATAAAAAATTAAATTAAGTAAATTAAAATAAATTAAAAATTAAAGTAAGTTGATATAAAATAAAATAAAGTGAAAAAAATAAAAAGAATTAAATAAAAAAAAATTAATTATAATAAAATAATTTAAAATAAAATAAAAAAAAATAAAATGTAATAATATAAAATAAATAAAAAAATAAAATCAAATAAAAAAATTAAAATAAATTAATTAAAATAAAAAATAAACAAATAAAATAAAAAAGGTTTTATAAAATAAATTAGAATAAAGTAAATAAATATAAAATCTAACAATCTAAAATATAGCAAAATAAAAGTAAAATAAAATAACAAATAAATTAAATAAATTAAGTAAATAGAAAATTTAAATAAAATATATATATAATAAAACAAAATTAAATTAAATTTCATTAAAGTAAATAAAGAAAACTAAATAAAATTGATTAAAATTATATTAAAAAAATAAAGAATTTAATAAAATAAGTTAAGTCAAATTATAGGTATAATGTAAAGCTTTAATGGAATAAAAAATACAATAAAATGAAAATTATAAAATATGAATAGATAGTAATTAAAAAACTTAAATTATAATAAAGAGATTAAAATAAAAAAAATGCCGAAATAAAAAATATAAGTTATAATAATACATTAAAATATATACATACATATATGTACATGAGAACATAAAAAATAGAGCAAATAAATATTTAACGAAACTAAACGCGGAAAGTTGTATAAAATACCAATAAGCTTATGGTAATATATTCAGAATTTAATGCAAAAAAAAGTAAAATAAAAAATATATATTTATAGATTCGGAAAAAATTTTAAACTATTTTTTAAATTAATAAAATTATTTTAAGCTGAAAATGACTTTTAATAAAAATATAATGTAAACAAATTAAATTCAGAAAAGGAATTAAAAGTAGTGAAGAAATATAAAATATGTATGAATATACATACACACAAACATTAATATATTAAAAACATTATATATATGTACATATTTATATAAATGCATACATCCGCATATGCCACAGTGTCAGCCGTCAGTTTTCAGCCGACGGCGCCGTCATCGGCAACACCGTTCTCGTTCTCGTTGTCGTTGTTATCTTTGTGCTCGTCGGCATCTGCATCGCCTTCGTTTTAATATTGTAGTATGTACATATGTATGTATTGCTCGTTGCCGCAATAGTTGCTCTTCTGTGGTCGGCATATCGTTAATGGTCGAGAAGAATCTAGAAAAGGCGCCAGCGCAGCAACAGACAGGCTGTTAATTCGGCATATAAACATGCATACATATTATATATACAGACAAATTTATATACTATGTACATATATATGTAGTATAAGTATGTACATAAAATTTTACTATACAAACAGTGGCATTGTTAGCGACTAAAACATGAGCGTACAAATGTAAAAATATTCGTATTTAAATTTGTAAGTATGTTTATCACAAAACACTATACATACTTATACATGTGTGAATATACATATATATGTATGAATGTACCTACATATAGCATAGCACTAACCGTAAGCCCACGCGCTATGCAGCCACACAAATAATCATTAAAGCGTCCTCTATATGGTATACATAGATACATACATATGTACATATTTTATCAACGCTTTGTATGTACATTCTTAACTCTCCCGGCTTTTGGTATTCGCTTAGTTTATTTACATACATACATACATATTTACATGCATATAGTATATCTTTATGCATATTTGCTTGTCCGCCTGCCTCCCTGCCTTTCACCAACACCTTTTTAGTGTGACGTCAGTAAATGCTGCTGTACTGTGCGCGCCTTTCGTTAAATCATGTCGCCTGTTTGCCGCACACCCAACCCTTGCAAGCTTGCGATACTCTGTTTTTTCTGCGTTTTTTTCATTCTTCATTTTATGGCATATTTCTTTTTGTTATTTTTCTCTTTTTCCTTTTCCTTCTTTTTTGCATGCCAGCGCCCCAAGTCATGAAAATCTTGAAAAAACTCGAAAATGCTCAAAAGCTTTAGAGCTCCAAATGACAGTGAGTGGGTGAATTGAGAGCAAAGCGAGTGAGTGATGAAGCGAATGATTTGAAGAGAGACGAGTGTGAAAACCTACTTTTCGTGATTGCTGAGTTAGTAGCGCTTAAATAGTTGAATATATTAGTCTCAGAGCTTTTGAGTGCCTCTTGTACAGAGTGTTTGTGCGTTTGAGTGAGTCGTTATTTGATTTGAGTTACTGAATGAGTAAGTGATTGAATGGGTGCGTGAATACTGGAGTAGCGTTGAGAAAATTCTCGGTCAAAACTTGAAAGTAAGCGCCTAGCTACTATAGAATACACTTGCTGATGAACGTTGTAAAAAATTGAAGACTTATTTGCATGAGTAAAAAGTTATAACTCAATTAGCTACTCTTCAGCTCAGGTAGCAGTGCAGTTGTTCCACACTTTGCTCACTCATTCGCCCACTTACTCATTTGCCTGATGGCACTCGTAAAATCACTCGCGTTATGCCTTCACATTACTCATTACTTAACTCTTTCTCTCGCTCTGCCACTCATTTGGCGCTTCGCCTGCACTAGTTGGCGGCCTATGCGGCCTATTAGGTGTACATTCCCCAACAGCGTAACGTTTGCAGCAGTACGATTTCGAACTCGCTCGGCGTAAGACATTGACTGTTCCCGTAGACGCGGTCGTACACACGTATACTATATATAAAGTTAATTAAATTGCCAAGTTGCCACACATAGAAAAGAAAAAAAAAAACAAAGCTAACGCAAAAAACGTCAACGTCAGCAGCAGCAAAAGTAGTAGTGCTAATAAAATTAAAATTTTCTTGTGCCTGGCGCTGGTCTAAAACTATACACAGCTAATCGACATCGAAAAAATTTATTATAAATTTTCTTTTCGGTGATTTTTTTTGTTGAATTTGGTCGGCAGTGCTGCAACAATCAACGCACGTCATCAAATCAACAAATCGTCGATTGCCGTAGTCGTCGTGGTCATCGTAGCCGTTGTCATTGTCGCCAAACGTCGTCGTCGTCGTTGTCGTCGTTAAAGTAATCAAAGTCTCAGTGTGTTTCTTTAACATATCGTTTGACGACTGTTTTGCAAAGGGTGCAGAGGCAATGAAATATTTTGCAAAATTATATATATAAATTTGATTTTCGAAGAGAAAAATATTCGAAGAAAAGTGGGCGCGTGCAAATATTTATAAAAATATTTTTACAAGGTGAGAAGAAAAACACAAAAAATATATTAAAGAGCTGTGGGAAAAAAATCAGCAACGAGACATACGGTCAATCGCGCAACGTATAAAATGTAGTAAAACAGTTATTTTTTCAAAAGAATTTTCCAAATTAAACTGAACAATTTTTCTTAAAAAAATATCAAAATTAATTTAACTAATTTTTCTTTGGTAAAAAAAATTATAATAAAATTTAAAAGATATACTATTTGACAGAAAACGAAAGTATATATGTACATATGGCATGCATAAAAAGTGAAAAAGCGTAGTTAACCTTATTAGGTAGTTGGAAAAAGAAGGAGTGTGCGAACAAGTGTGTGTGACTGCACAAACCAAAATATCTTTCACATAATATCATTTGATGATGAAACCCAGAAAAATTAAATACTTTCTAAATACAAAAAAAATTAAATAAAAAAGTCTAAAATTTGAATTAAAGATTTTTTTACAAACAGCATAGGCGCAAAGAACAGTTGCAGATTACTGAACAAATTTTCAAGAAATAGTATTTTAAAATTTTTCACAAATTTCTCATTTTCCAAAAATTGCTGCCCTTCTACAATATTATTAAAATTCCTATTTTGAATTTTTTTTTTGATTGAAAACTAAATAACATAAGCGGTGTTTTATACAACCACAGCAAAAAAAAAAAATAAAACTCAAATATATTTAAAGTTACAAAATTAAATTTTTAATATAAAAGAGAACATAAGTAAATTTGTAAAATAAACAAAATAAGAAAATAATTAGATTAAATAAAATAATATAATTAAAAAATAAAATAATAAAACAAAAATGTAAGTCAAAAAAATTAAATTTTAAAATTGAAAAACAAAATAACTAAAGTTGTAAAATAAAAAAGAAAATAAATAAATTTTGTAAATTAAAAATAAAAATACAAGTTTGAATAAAAAAGGAGACAATCAAAAATATTTAAAGTAACAAAATAAAATTTTATAATTAAAAAAGAAAATAACTAAATTTGTAAAATAATAAGAATATAATGAAGTTTTAAAAAAAAATTAATATAGTTAAATTTGTAAAATAAAATAAAAATAATATAATTAATTTTTTGATATAAAAGAAAACAATATAATTAATTTTTTATTATAAAATAATAATAATTAATTTGTAAACCAGCAATTTTAGTAAACTTTTTTTTTAATAAAAAAAAATATTTAAGAGTACAGAGCTATAAGGTGGGCAAACCAAAAATTTTAACAAAAACTTTTTTTTTGCACCCTGAAGACAATTTTTGAATAAAATCAAATAAATTTACTGTAAAGGCCACCACAATTTCGCGAAAATTTTAGTGTAATTAAATATTTTGCTAGCTAAAGTGCACGGACGCGCGCCACACACACACATGCATTAATAAACTGAAATAATTATTTCACAATGTTGAATCAATTAATTAATAAAAATTGTGTTAATTAATTGTAAAAAAAAAACTCGCTAAAATTTCAAAAATATAAAGTTTCAAAAAATAAAATAAAATTACAAATACATATATAAAATTCCACAAAAATTAAAATTTCCTACCATTTTCAGTGTACAGCTGGCACATTCCAACTAAAATACAAACATACATACTTACCTGCATACCTACATATGCTTGAAAACGAAAATTCAAGGCGAAAATTGTAGTGTATCTAGTGTTGAACGCAAATAGAAAAACTAACAACCATACAAACACACACAAATAGAAAAGCACACAATTGTAGAAAATTGTGTTGTTTACGATTTCTACGAAATAAATAAGAAATAAATCAACTAAAAATTGAAGAAAATTCAAATCGAAACATATTTGAAAGAAAAAAAAACTAAAAAGTACAAAGCAATTTGAAAGAAAAAAAGTTTTCGATTAAAAAAGCATTACTAAAAACAATAAAGAGTGCGAAACCAAGTGCAAAACAACCAAGCGAAATTCATCTTACGGCTGTTTGCAGTGCCGATTCCTGCGTTAATTTGGTAGGTGATTCATGCAAAATATTACCATAAAAATAGTAGAATAAAAATTTATTTGGAAATTTTAAAATCATATATACATATTTAATTTTTTTTTGGCCGAAAAAGTGTTTGCTTATTTTTCATCAAAGCCGAAAGAAGTGAGTTTTATTAAAAGTCGATTTATACGCGCATACATATGTATACATATGTAGTTATTAAGTAGGTGACTAATAAACGAGCACACAAACAAGTACGATTAAATACGAGTATATATGTATTGTGCATGAACGTTTATCACACAATATATTAATTAGGGAAATATGAAAGTTAAAAAATATTATTTATGCCTTTTAATTTAATGAGATTATTCAACGTTTGTTGACGAAAATCGAAAATATTTTTGAAAAATATGGCATTTATGGCACATTTCAGCGATTTTCAATATACAATGTATACACATATTACATACATAATTCTACAAATATTTCATTTTTGTGCAATACCTGTTTTCAAACATTTTTTCTTATAAGTTATTGGGGTTTTCTTAGTTGTTGATTGAAGTGTTGTTGGCATTAAAATGTTGTTGCACCCAAATTACTTTTTTTTTTTGTTTTAATAAAATGACTTAATTCAGCTTATTGTTTTGAGTCAAACAGGTGGTGAAAGATTAAAATCTGAATATCATATTTTTTTTAGAATATATTTTTGTAAGGTAAAAGGTGAAAATTTTACAAAATCCAAAATTTAAACCCTTTAAAATAAAGCGAAGTGAATTGAAATAAAAAAACATATCATCATCATGTTAATTTAAAATAAACGAAAAATAAAGTAAAATACAAGAGCGTAGGCCAAGTAAAATATCTTAAGTAAAAAAAATTAAATTAAATTAAATTAAATAAAATAAAATAAATTAAATTAAAAATAAAATAAAATAAAATAAAATAAAATAAAATAAAATAAAATAAAATAAAATAAAATAAAATAAAATAAAATAAAATAAAATAAAATAAAATAAAATAAAATAAAATAAAATAAAATAAAATAAAATAAAATAAAATAAAATAAAATAAAATAAAATAAAATAAAATAAAATAAAATAAAATAAAATAAAATAAAATAAAATAAAATAAAATAAAATAAAATAAAATAAAATAAAATAAAATAAAATAAAATAAAATAAAATAAAATAAAATAAAATAAAATAAAATAAAATAAAATAAAATAAAATAAAATAAAATAAAATAAAATAAAATAAAATAAAATAAAATAAAATAAAATAAAATAAAATAAAATAAAATAAAATAAAATAAAATAAAATAAAATAAAATAAAATAAAATAAAATAAAATAAAATAAAATAAAATAAAATAAAATAAAATAAAATAAAATAAAATAAAATAAAATAAAATAAAATAAAATAAAATAAAATAAAATAAAATAAAATAAAATAAAATAAAATAAAATAAAATAAAATAAAATAAAATAAAATAAAATAAAATAAAATAAAATAAAATAAAATAAAATAAACTTGAATTAAACTAAATTAAATTAATTAATAACAAATAAAATAAAATTAAAATAAGTAAAATAAAATAATATTCAATAGAATGAAATATTTAAAAAAAATAAAAACTAATTCAAGTTAAATAAAACAAAAAAAATTAAATTTAATAAAATTACTCAAATTAAATTTAAGCATTAGCAAAACTAAAAAGGCACTAAATTAACAGAAACACATTAAAAAAGTGGAAAATTCGAGACTTATCTAAAAAAATTATGTAATTTTAATATTCCACAGACCCTAACTGGAAATTCTAAGAAAAAATATTTTGTTCTGAAACGCGTATTTATTAAAAAAAATTGTTTTATTAGAATTTTTAGAATAGGGTTTAGACATTTTTTACCGATTTTTTTTCAATAATTGAAGTATTTCTACTATTAACTATGGGAACTTTTAATCAGAGAATTTTTTATATCGAAAAAAATTACATTATATATATACAAATGTACAAATGTATATGTATATAGAAATAAAATTAAAAAGCAAAATTATAAAGATAACAAAATAATGAATAAATAAAAAATAAATAAGAATAAAAAAAAAGAAATAGAAATATAAATAGAAATAAAATAAAAAAAATAGGAATAAAAATAAAAAAATATAAAATAAGTATAAAAATAAAAATAAAAATAAAAATAAAAGTAACTGAAATAAAAGTAAATAAAGTAAATTAAAAATGAAAAATAAAAATAATTTAACTAAAAATAATTTAAATTAAATTAAATTAAAGTAAATCAACTTAAGTTGGAATGAGAAAAATTTAAGAAAATAAAATTAAACTAAAAAATGAGTTATGAATCAATTAATAAATTAATTAATTGGATTTAAAAAATTAAATAATTTTAATAAAATAATATAATTAAATTAAATTAATTTGAAATAAAAAAAAATTAAATAAATGGGAGTAAAAATTAAATGAAAGAGAATAAACTAAAATAAAATGAAAGAAATAATATGAAAGAAAGAATTTTTTTTTTTTTTTTGAAAATTTTCTGCATTTGTTATTTCAGTACCATAATATAACATACCAAATGATGCCAACAACAGCAATAAAATACCGAAAAATGCTCATAATTAATTGTTTGCCTGCAATTATTAATTGAAAGAAATCAACTTGTGAAATCCGAGACTCGGGCAGTCACTATCTCCAACATGCTATCAAAGTGTAAACAAACTTATATACAAGTATATACTCGTATATGTGTTTACTTGTGTACTTGTTAATGTATATAAATGTATGTATTAGTAATACAATGTTGTATATATTTAAGTATGTACTCGTGCATACATAAGTATGGATACGTATAAATGCCACTGAACGCAGCAATGAATTTACAACGAGGCTTGTGTTGTTGTTTTTATGTTCAGAATCGCTGATCTTTTACTATTTTTTATACATTTTGTTACATACATACATATGCATAATGCACATGTATTATATGTGAGTATGTATACACCTGTCCATGTGGTCTACACAACATTGATGTGGTTGTTTTTACATAAAATTAATTCGCATAACTTAGCAAAGTTGTTTTTGTTGTTCCTGCCATTACTACTGATTTTGCTATTTGCTATTGTTTGTGTTAAGCTATTGCCTTACGTTGTGTTGATCAGCTAGCAAATCGAAATACAAGATATTTTTACATATATATATATTTTGTATGTGTCAGGTGTACATATGTACGTATACCATATATTTATGTATGTATATGTATGTACACATGTTCATTGGCTTACGTTTATTTGCTTTAGTTTGCGTTGGTTTTGCCCATGTAAGCGATGACGTTCAACTCTGTTTACAGTTTACGTGCAGTTTAGTGCAAATGTATATATATAGATATGTATGTACATATTTATATATGTACTATATACAAGTGCAGTACTAGATATACGAGTATCTCATTGTGTCAGTGAGACACGAATACGCTGAGAGTGTGAAACAAAAGCTAAAATGGAAAAAAATGAATAAAATTACGAAAAGAGCCTTTATTTAATTAAGTAGTAACAGCAATAATAACAAAAACAACTTTTAATATTAGTACAAGTATAACAGCGCTACGCTAAAGTTGTTTACTTGTACAGTTTCTTCCAATCATTTATTCATGTTGAATTCATTCGAAAATTTTGTGTTTGTTGTTTTTGATATTCGAGTATTTTAGCTATGTGTTTTTTTTTTTTAATTTTTAAACTTAATCTCATTTATGTGACATATTCAAATTGTGAGCTATTCTTTCACAAAAGATCTAGCATAGAAAACTCATTATGAGGTGAAAGATTTTATAAAAAGTCAGCATTTTTTTTTAAACTTATAAGAATTTTTCACAATTGGAAATATATACATACTTTTTAATTTATTTCACTTCATTTTATTCGTCTGTATGCTTTAATTTTATTCTTTTATTTTTAATATATTTATTTTTAATTAGCTTCTTTTATTTTATTATTTTATTTAAGTTTATTTTACTTAATTTAATTTAATTTTTTAATATTATTTTGTTTTCTTTTTTTTATTTTATTTTATTTTATTTTATATTAATTTATTTTATTTTAAATTTTATTTTATGTTATTTTATTTTATTTTAATTTATTTGTTTTATTTTAGTTTATTTTAATTTAATTCTTTTTATTTTTTTGCTCATTTTAATTTATTTTATTTAATTTTATTTTACTTTATATTATTTTTTTTTTTTAATATTTTAATTTCGATTTATGTGATGTTATTTTATTTGACATTATTTTATTTTATTTTATTTTATGTTATTTTATTTTATAATATTTTACTTTATTTTCTTTAAAATTATGTTATTTTTTGTTTATTTTATTTTAATTTAAATTTATTTTATTTTTTTATTTTTTCGTTTCATTTGAATCATTTCATTTCTTTTCATTTTTTTAATTTAATTTAATTTTATTTTATTTTAATTTAATTTAAATTATATATTTTATTTTATTTTTTTTTTTTTCATTTTATTTTTTTTTATTTTTTTTTATTTTATTTTATTTTATTTTACCTGATTTTGGTTTATTTTTTTTTATTTTATTTATTTTATTTTAATTTTATTTCAATTTAATGTAAATATGTTTTTTTATTTTATTTTTTAGTAAAATAAAATTTACTTTACTTTATTTTTTATTTTGTTTTATTTTTTATTTTGTTTTATTTCATATTATTTTATTCTTTCTTTTAACCTAATAAACTTTTTTTTGTCTATCCCACAACTAAATTAGCGTGCACAACTTTTGAACACTTTCACACTTCCGTGAAATTTTTTCGTATCGAAAAAGTTTGCACATTTTTTGAGGTCAAGTTCTTACTTTGCCAACGCCAAAGCTGATGCGATTAAAGCATACAAATATGTACGTGTATGTTAGTCGGCGTGTACAGAAATGTATGCCATGTTACATGTTGTTGTTTTAATTTTTCTGCTGCCGCGCCACTGACCAACAAAAGCGGAAAGAAAAAGTATTTATTTTTTGCTATTGCAGTTGGCTTTTTTTTGGTTTCGAATTCTTCCACATGCCAGCTAAGCAGACAATTATTTGTATATACATATTCACGGTTGTAGATTATCGTATGTAAGTATGTACATTTATGAGCAACGCCCACACATGCCGGCGCCCCCATCAAGTTGCATTTAGCACACATATACATATGTACACATACATACGTAATATTTACTTAAAAATATCTACTTCTGTTGCCTTTTTGATTCATTTCATACTATATGTACATATGTATGTATGTATGTATTTGGCAGTTAAATACTTTAACATCGTCTATATTAACATTTTATATACACAAATTTTTTTCTTTTAATTTTTGCTCATTGTTGTTGCATCACATGAAATAGCTCCGGATTCTATAATACAATATATGTACATATGTATTCCTGGCTTTTGAATGACACTCAGACTGTCATTTATTCGACCAGTGTTGCAATCAATCAAGCATGACTTCAATATACGCGCATATGTTTGTATATACGTGTATATCTAAAAAATACCTTAGTACATACATATATTCAACGCGTTTATTGTATATTTGTGCTGTTTGGCATACCAAATATTTTTGTATGGAGAAATACGAAAGTCGTAAAAATATTTTTCCATATACATACATATATATATGTATTGTGGTATATATATGGTACATACATGAATACATACATACAGACAGCGGAGCATTGTTGATAAAGGTAAATGAAATTGAGAGTGCTAAAGAAATTAGTATTCAAAAAGTGCGACGGAACGGCAGAAAGCGACCTAAAGAATATGCATAATAGTAGTTTTTTTTTCTACGTGCAGACACGTGTGTATATGTATGAAAATTTGGAATGCATAACTTCAGATAAATTTTGAATTTTTTTTTATTTTGTTTTAACTTATTTAATTTTAATATATCTTTTTTAATTGAAATTAATTTCTTCCAATTTTCTTCCTACTTTACTTCATTTCGTTATATTTCATTGAAATTTATTTATTTTTATCTATTTAATTTAATTTTAATTTAATTTAATTTTTTTATTTTATTTTACTTTATTTAGTTATTTTTATTTACTTTATTTGATTTCGATTTAACTTTGGTATATTTGTTTCTTTTTATATAAATTTTTTATTTGTTTTTTTTTTTTTATATAATATATATATTTTCATCACTACCCCTATATAATTTACTTTGGTTTGTCAATTTTCTGCCATTGCTTTGCATATATGTATTCTTTTGTTGTAATTTTTCATTCTTTGAACTCAACTCATTCATGAGTTTTCTTACTACTCATCTCAAGCGCTTGGCATCTACATTGTACATACGTGTATATTTGTTTGAATATGTGAATTTTCATTATTACTTGAACATTTGTTGACATGGTTTTCTTATTGCACATTTTTATTTGTTTTTTATAGAGACATACAGAACATACAAGTATATATATACAACACACGCTTGAATATATTTATTTCTTACAATTTTTCCGTCTTTTTTTTATAGACACAAACATAAATTTGCATGCATGTATAGATGTTTTTATATTTTTTTTTCGAATTATGTCTAGCTTGAATTATTCTTTTTAGTGTTTTAAAATGCACTTCGCATGGCATGGTAAATTTATTATTATTTTTTATTTATTTATTTATATTTTGCATTTCAGAGCACTGAAAATTATCTAGCTCACATGAAAAGCAAGAGTAATAAAAGTAATAAATTAATTAAATAAGTAATATAAAATTAAAATAGCAGTCACATGCTGCACTTGAATGTGATATACGAATGTATGTATGTGCATATGGAAATGTGTAAATATGCATACAATTCAATGTATTACACTCATTTGCATTCAATTGATGAGTCTATTCACATATTAGATGATTTCGTTTATGATTAATTTATTTGCCTAAGTTACTCTCAATTAATCTCAATAAATTTTGCTTATACTCGTGTGTAACCAAGCATATAAATATATGTATATGTATATATTTTTGATTTGCAAACCTTTAAAAACATTTTTAAATGAATTTGTAGTATATTAAAGCTTTCTCAAGTCGCACCTCACATACAAAAAAATTAAATTTTATTAACAATAAACCATACTTAGTTTATTTAAATATATTTTTTAATATTTAATCATTTTTGTTTTTGTAGCAAAAAAAGAGGCGAGCATTTGTTGCTGCAAATTTCAAAGTTAACTTAACCAAAAAAATTAATTAAAAACAAACAATTAAAAAATAATAACTGTTCAAGAAAAAATCGTTTCAGTGGTTATTTAAATGCCATTTACATACATATATGTATATATAACATTTTTATTTTTAACTTTACCTTTTTTTAGAATTAGTTCTTTCACAATCTAAAGAAATTCCACTCACAGACCTGTTACTCCAAAATTATTGATACAGACCGCAAAAACAATTTTAAAAATATTAATTGACTTGCCATTCTTTGAACAAATATTTAATTAGTTTTTGGTTTTTTTTTTAACTGTTAATAATTTTTTCGAAATAATTTTATATTATTACATAAACTCATAAAAATAACAAGTTATCGTTAATATACCTTAATAGATTTTTTTCGGGATTGGCTCTTTGTCAAGCTAAACAATTAATTAAATTAATTGAATATTCAATTTTTTTGTAATTAATTTTTTTAATTAAATTTTTCTAGTTTATTTTTAATTATTTTTTTTTTAAATAAATTTTTATAATTAATTTTTTTAATATTTAATTTTTTTTAATAATTAATTTTTTTTTAACAAAAAATAGATGAGCATTTTTTTGCTGTGCATTTTAAAACATTTAAATACTTAAACAAAAAATTAATTTAAATTAAATTAATTAAAAATAATATACTTTAATTATTTTTTTTTTCAATAAAGTTTGGTGCTCTAGTTCTTTTTATTTCTAATAAATTCAAAAATATTGTTAATTGACTGGTCAGTAAATATAAATAACTTTTTTTTAACTTTAAATATTTTTTTTTTATTTTAAATATTAATTTTTAAATTTTCAATAAAACTGTTTAACGATTAATCGCCCATTCTCTCATTTAAACTCAATTTAAAATTTGATTTGTGATTAAAACAAAAATAGTTAAGTCATCAAACGCGCATGCCTAAATTACAGTATTCCTATTTTACAAGAAATCGCAAAAAATAGTATTTTGTCGCCATTTTTATTCTTTATTTTTATTTTTTTGTTCGATTTCTTTACCTCTCCTATTTGTTATTATAATTAATAGAAATTTTTAGAATTCGAAGTTCTTGGAACTCGAAGTGATAGAGATAAAGTGAATATACATATATATACATATAATTTATATATTTTTTTTAATATTAATTTAAACATGCATTTGTTGGTGTACATATGTGCATATATTTACCTATATGTATATTTGTATAAACATATGAATCTAAGTGAATCGTATTGAAGTCATTACACCATTACACTATCGACTTGTTTACGTTACACTTTTAATTGCTGCGGTTTACTTACAGATGGCATACGTGTACAATAATGCATATATGTACATATGTATATATTCTTACATATGTACATATATATTTTAATAATTAAAAACTTCAAGTAATAATCTGTTCAAGCGGCAATTCGATTTGTTTTAAAGCAATCGTTTGTACGCAAGGAAATTTTTGTTTGTATAAATTTATAGCATTTAATAGGTATACATACACATATATAATTTATTTGCCACATACTTACTTGTATACATATGTATCAATATATATATTTTTTTTATATGTATTTGAGTTTTTTATTTTATTTTTATTTTTTAAAATTATCGCTGCTGACTGGCGAGAGCTATAATTATGTATGTATATACACGTATATGTACATTTATGTGTGTTATTTGATATATACCTTCAAAAAGTTCTAATTTCAATCTGTTATGCGGAAGCGAAATTATAAGAGCTGCTCAAAAAATAAAAATAAAATAATAAATATGCATCCGGGTGCTTTTATGCCAAAAGAATATATAATATGTAGAAAAAAAAATTGTACGATGTGACAAAGGGTGAGTGACCGTTCGGTAAAACAAGCTAAGCATTTTAGAAGAGAATCTCGAGTGTAAGGAACAGCTTCAAGCTCCAAATCTCCATTTCTTCTTTAATTTATTTGTATAAATATCAATTCCCATTTAAATGCCTACATATCATCCTATGCACCAGTGCATAAATTTCTCTCGCTAATGAGTAATTTTTAACGCTTCCATCAAAATGAAAAAAAAAAATAAAAAATTAAAATAAAATTTATCACCCTCCAAAGAAAAGTAACACGATAATCACGTGTCTAAATGGTGAGAAAAATAAACTGTTTACTTTTAAATGCACATAAACACTTATATGCACATACATATATACATACATATTTACATATCGTTTATGTCATTTGTACAGTCAACTTGCGATTCAAATATGACTTTTGTTTTTGTAGTACTATGTCTGCTCATTACGCGTTACGCTACGTGTACATACGTATATACGTACAAATGTCAGAGTCTGTGAGTGGGCGTCCGCATTTTGAGTTTTCAACTTTAGCCGTTACTATGCCAGTTCATTTGGCTTGACTCTCTGTGCTATTATTGTATTATCTCGTTATTTATTTTTATTTCATTTTTATATATATGTACAATATATATATATTTTTTCTTGTGTCAATTGTCATTGACCTTTGCGCTCCACGAAATACTAATAACACAAATTCGAGTTATGTAAGTGTTGAATCACACTTATTATTTCGAATGATACAAAATTTTATACATATTTGGAATTGTAGGTGCTAGGGAGCAAAGTGCTATTTTTGAAAACTTTAATAAGTCAAATAATTGTCTAAGCGGTTAGGGGGAATTTTATGGAAATTTAATGTAATGAAAATAAGGGTACAAGTGCTTTGAACTGGAGAGCGTGACTGTTATATGTTTATGGAAATATGAAGTTATTAATTTAAAAGTTCTAAAATGACATTTTTTAAATTCAGAAAACCTGCTTACCATATCTATAAAAAAATAATTTGAAGAAAAAAAAATTATAAAGAAAAAAAATATTGAAAAGTGTAATAGGATTTTTTTTTTAACAATTTTTGTAAGTTATTTAATTAATTTCACCTCATTTTCTTTTGACGGCCGCCAAAACACTTGTTTTTTTCCTTTTAAGAGTTAATTTTCAGCTTTATTTTTTCTTTTTTAAAACAATTTACTAAAATTTCTTAAAAATTTAAAAATACTTAACCTTAAATTATACGCTTGTTATTTATTATTATTGTATTAAATGTGTTAATATGTATGCGTATGTTGTTCTGTTGCGGTAATATGAACTCCAAAGGTACAATAACGTAAAGGTGTATGCATATTAATGACAATGAGGTCACAGAAAAGGCACTTAAAGTACTAAACAAAGTTGTCTGCGTTCCAATTACAAATGCACAAATATATGTACATGTGTGTGCAGTAACAGAAAATTACACAAAAGCGTAAATAATGAGAGATTTTTATTTATTTATTTTTTTTTGTTTTATTTTTTTACCTATACATGTTATTTTATTATATTTTACAAAATAAAAGATTAATATTTTTTGTACATTTTATTTCTTTCTATTTTATTTTATTATATTATTTCTTTCTATTTTATTTTATTATATTATATTTTATTTTTTTTTATACTTTTTATTTTATTGCATTTTATTTTGTTTTATTTCATTTTATTTTATTTTGTTTAATTTAGTTTTTTTATTATTTTTATTTATTTAATTTAAAATTTTTTTTCAATTTTAATGCTGTTGTTTTCTTTTATTTTATTTTATATTATTTTATATTATTTTATTTCAATTCATTTTATTTTAATTTGTTTAATTTAGTTTTGTTTTATTTTATTGTTGTTGTTTGACATTATTTTATTTTGTTTTGTTTTATTTTATTTTGTTGTGTTTTATTTTATTTTGTTTTGTTTCATTCTATTTTATTTTATTTTCACTTTAAATTTTTTATTTTTTTTTTTTGCTTTTTTGTTTAATTTTCTATTTTTACATTTTATTTTAATATTAAAATATTTAATAAGTATTTATTTATAACCATTGAAACACCTAATTAACTTTTCTCTTTTCTTCCTCTCTCTTTACTTACAGTGCGGGACCCTAGACGCACACTCCGAATCGTCATATCACTATCAACAGCGTTCAAACAGAATGGATGTCTATCAAATTGACGACGGTTTCCACTCTGACGGTGGCACTGAAACACCACCACCATCACCCAGTTCCGGTTCGTCCATAGCCTCGGCTTCGGATCACGGCTCGCTGGAGAGTGTCGACACTGGCGGCACACAACGTTTGGCTGTACTCTCATTCGAACAGGTGCGCAAGTTGCACAATGTCATGGACGAAAAGGTTGCCATACATGGACGTGGTAATTTTCCCACACTCGAAGTGCCCCTCAAAGACTTGGTTAATATGGTAAGACGCAAGTTGGAGGCCGATGTCAGTGTGGGCGGCGCCGGTGTGATAGTCAAGGATGTGCGCTTGAATGGTGGCGCAGCTAGTCATGTTTTAGCTTCCGAAGATCAGCCATACAATGACTTGGATTTGATCTATGCCATTGAATTGACTTCAACACGTCACTTTGATCGTGTCAAATCGGCCGTGCTCAATACGTTGTTGGACCTCTTGCCCGAGGGTGTGTGCAAGCGTCGCATAATGCCGTGCGCTCTGAAGGAGGCTTATGTCGGCAAGATGGTGAAAGTGAACAATAATAATGACGGTGATCGTTGGTCATTGATTTCGTTGGGCAATTCGCCTGGACATAAGAATGTCGAACTGAAATTTGTCGATACGATGCGCCGCCAATTCGAATTCTCTGTTGACTCGTTCCAAATTGTCTTAGACTCATTACTACTTTTCTACGATTGTGCCGCTTTGCCCATTTCGGAGAACTTCTATCCGACGGTGGTGGGTGAGTCTGTGTATGGTGACTTCCAGGAAGCGCTCTATCATTTGCAAAAGAAATTGATCTCAACACGACAGCCCGAAGAGATACGTGGCGGTGGTTTGCTCAAATATTGCAATCTGTTGGTTCGCAATTATAAGCCCGTCGATCCGCAACATATCAAGACACTGGAACGTTACATGTGCTCACGGTTCTTCATCGATTTCCCCGACATCAGTACGCAGACAAAGAAGTTGGAGGCGTACTTGTCCAATCACTTCTGGGGTGTCGATGAGGAGCCGCTGCAATATCAGTACCTGATGCATTTACGCGAAGTGGTCGAGATGTCAACGGTGTGCCTGATGGGACACGAACGGCGGCAGACCCTTCTGCTCATACAGAATTTGGCTACGAATGTGCTCTACAAGGAGCAGAAGAAACAGCAGCAGGCGCAGGAGCAATATCATCAACATCAGCAGCACCAACACCAGCAACAGCAACAGCAGCACCTTCATCACCATCAGCAACAGCAACTACAACAGCAACAACAGCCAGTCGATGTGCAAAGCTCACAAACACAACAGCAACAACACCAGCAACAACAGCAACAGCAGTCACATCAGCAACAAGTAACGCTCGTCACAACACAACATCAACTCCAACAACAGCAGCAACAACAACAACAACAACAACAGCAGCAGCAATTGCAAGTACCCCAAACACAGACGATCTACTTGCAACCGGGTTCGGCTGTCGCCGCCTCGCCACAAACGACAACAGCGACCATTTGCTGTACGACAGCCACTGGGGAGCAACAGCAACAACAAGTGCAAGTGCAACAAGCAGCCCAAGTGCAAGCGATACAGACGCACGGCGCAGTGGCCCAGCCGACAACCACCATTTTGGTCTACAACGGCGTCTACTATGCACCTGTGATTCCAGCTATTTGCACATGCAATCAGACGTGGTTGAGCACGTGATTGGCGAGTGAGCCGACAGCAGCAACCACGGAAGTAGCAGCAGCAACAGCGGCAACAAGCACATCGACAACAGCGACAACTAATATAGGGACAGCAGCAGCAGGAGGAGGCACAGTAGCACTAGCATTACAACAACAACAACAACAACAACAACAACACCAGCAACAAAATGCGTTAGCTATGACAGCTGACAGCTGTCAGCAACATGAGTTGGCAGCAACAGCAAGTGAGCTACCACAACAACCAACATCATCAAATGGGAGTTGCGAGTTCAACTCGAGCAACAGCAGCACCGTTATGCCCACATTTGCATTTAACAGTAACTACAATGCAGCAACAACAGCGGCAACACCGTTAGCGACACAACTAACGGCAGCGCCAACTGTTGCTAACCCAGCACCAACGACGCAACTGGTGGCAATTCCCTGTACTGACGCACAGTGTATACTACAACAACAACAGCCGCAGCAGCAGCAATTGTTGCACCAACAACAGCAGCAACAATTAACAGCACATCAACAATTTTATTTGCCTGTTGCAGGTGCGGCAGCAACAGCAGCATTACCACAACAGCAACAATTCGTTAGGCCAATGCAATTGCAGTTGCCATTGGTGGAGCAACAGCAAAACCACCAAATGCAACAACAGCAATTGCTAGTGCAACAATTTCAGCAGCTGCAACTACAACAGCAGCACCAGCAGCAGCAGCAGCAGTCGCAATTTGCTGCCGCCTTCTTTGCCCCACAGCAACAGCAACAGCAACAACAGTTTGTGTATTATTATCCCTACGAGCCCAACGCTGTTGCTTACAGCAGCTGATGGGCAACAGAATAAAGAATTGGCGTGTGTACAGGTTAGGAGCAAGTGAGCTTTATAGGTAAAAGACACCAAAATTTCATCCACAAATTGTTTTGTTTTTGACGAAAAGTTAAAATTCCTTAGATTTTACTTTGATGAATATTAAAAGCGCTTTCATAGCTTTCATAAAAATATATCTTTCCAAAAAGCTTTTCATACATTAAAATATCGAAAGCTCAAGCTTTCATGTTGCAAATGTTGAATTAATTGCATATTTCCATTATACCTATGGCTTTCAAACTGTTTAAAGCTAACACCAAACCACTTTGCAATAGGTGAGCTTTCACAAATTTGTGCATTCAAAGGTTTGAGCTTTTGAAATACTTTCACTTCACTTTTTGTATCAACGTAGCTTACATTTCAAATATTGTTCAAAAAACTTTTCAACAACTCATAATCAAGCTATACAGCATATGAGCTTTTAATTTTTCGATATTTCTATTAAATAAACAATTTTTCTGTACTAGCTTTCCTCGCATTACATTTTCCATACACTGAAATATTAAAAGTTAGAACTTTCATATGTGAATTCAAGTACGTATGTATGTAAGTTCTTTGTTATTTATACAAAACGGAGGCTTTGAAAATCTCCTAAGCTTACGTAACTCGGATTAAAAAAAAAACATAGTAAGCTTTGGAAATTGTGCTTTCGTAAGGTTTACAAACTTTGCTTTTTTCCAGAAAAAATCTTTGATTATTATAATTAAGTTAAACTCAACACTTTTTATAAAGAACACACGAGCTTTTGAAAGTACGTTTTGGCTATAAAGTGACTGCTAAAATTATAGAATTTGGAAGCTTTCATTTTCACACATTTCAACATGCAAAAAGTTACTGACTTCATCAATTTGAATTAAAGTGAGTTTTCCAGTTATTTATTTAATAGGAAATTGTTTTCAAAAGACCATAAGAATTAAGCTTCATTGAATCGATAAATTCATTTTTTAATAAGCTTTCATTGATTTGAAATCATTGTATTATCCTTTTAAATATATATGTAGTTTCAAAGCTTGTTTTTCCCAAAAAAAAAAAACTTTATACTAGAAAGGCTTTCTGTTGCAAAAAAAAAAAGAAATGTTGAAAAAATCGAAATCATTGCTGTTGCAATTTTCAGGCGCCAAACCAGTGCTGTGCTGCGGTGGTTTATAATTTACATATTCAAGCTTACTGCTTGCCAAATTGTTGTTGCTACTTTGTAGTGCATTCCTCTCTTACTCTCTCCCTCTCTCTTTCTGTCTCTCTCTCTCTATCGAATGAAATATTTCTCGCTCTCTGTCGCAGACACCCGTATACACTCAACCCAATTACAATACATTGCTGTTCTGTCGATGTCGGTTTGTGTCACTGCTGACTAAATGACGTTGGTTTGTGTCTAAACTAAAATTTATTGTTAACTCTGTACTTTATTATTACATATTTTTTTATATTTACATACTATTTACATACATAAAAAAAAAATTATAAATATAAACATGAATACATATATGCATATAATGATGATGATGCTGATGATGAAGATGATTAAAATAATCTTAAATACACACATACACACACACAGATGTGCATAGTATGTCTAAGGTAATTATTATGAAGAAAGAAAAGAAAAAAAAAAGAATTAAGTGAAAAGTGAATGAGTTATAAGCAAAAAAAAAAACTTAAAAATAAATAAATAAAACAACAAAAAATGTTTATAGTGATGTTACTTTGATTTCCATTAATTTAATTTAATAATAATACATACATACGAGTACATATTTCTGTGAATTTAATTGATTTTGTAATAACTTGACAGCGAATTTTGTGTTAACCGTTATGCGTGATTATTTTTTTCTATTTTTTTTTTTTTTTTTGTACATTTTAATGCATATTTAATATGAAGAGAGTAGTGAAGAATGAAGTTGTAGAACTGTAAGCGAAAAAATAGGCAGAAGAAAGTTAAAAAAAATGTGAAAAATGTATAAATTAATTGCAGAATTTTCCAACTATTACGATATTGCGTCATGTTGTCATGTTAAATAATTATGATGTTATCTAATAATTTCCTTTTTTCTAAATAATTATATTATTAATATTACTATATTTTGTATTTACCAATACTTGTACAAGAAATTTTTAAGGTAAACTTGCCTGCATGCAGCAGTGTTATTTAGAGACACACACACACACATACATATACTACAAACATACATACATATGTAAAAAAAAAAAAAAAGAAAAACAACAACAAACTAAATATGTGAATGAAAGCAGAAGAAAAACAGAGTTGTGTATGTTTACTTTCGTTTCTATTAATTTTTCCATAGAATTTAGTCTATATTATTGCATATAAATACATACATAAATATACATATATATATATATATATAAACATTTAAATTTATGCGAAAGAAAAAAAGAATTAATTATATCGTATCTACATGAAACATCTCTACTGTACACATACATACATACATACATACATGCATAAATTAATATATTTACCTACAACTAAAAATATACTATACATACATATGAATGATTAAATAAATAAACAAATAAAAAATAAATATAAAAGTAAAAAAAATAAATAAATAAATTAAAAAATGCGATTATTATTTGTAAAGCTTCGAAGACGAACATTTGTCGTTGTTGTTGTTGCCGTTGCACACGATTTAATATTGTCGGTTGCAACGCGCACGCACACACACACACCACACACGCAACAAGCGAACTCCATAAACACAAATAAATAAAAATAAACACTCACTCACACCCATACACACACACACACACACACACACATGCAGACAAACACTATTTGTTAACATTTAAGAGATTTTAAATAATTATATTTATAAGCGATTTAATTAACTTCAAAATAAATAAATAAATAATATATATTTGTATGTATGTATATGTTTGAGCATAATGCATAATTTAAATGCGTATATAAATAAATAAATAAATAAATAAATAAACAAACAAATAAAATGGAAAAGCTAAAAGAAAAAAAATGTGTGTAAAGTGCGTTGAGAATTTTTTGATAGATCAACAATAATAACAATATCAATATGATATTTGTACATAATTTAAAAGATTAAAAAAAAATATATGGAAAAAAGCAAAAGAAAAATAGTTTAAAAGTGATTCTTTGTGTTGTTTACCATAAATCTTTGCATAAGAAACCGAAAAAATAGCGAAAATTTATGTATATAACATTATATTGTAATAGTGGCTTAGTAAAACTGATTGTATTGTACCATATGTATGTTTCTTGTACAGTTGACTAGGCAAGTTTGTTTTTTCATTGCATACACTCAGGCGCTCGTTAAGGGTATAAAGTGTAAGTGAATATGGGCAAATAAATAAAATTTATAGATTGTGAATCTGACAAAAAAAAAATGAAAAACTAGAACTGAAAAAAATTATAAATAATTTGGAAAATTTAATTAATCAAAACAAGAAAAAATCATAAACGAAAGAAAAAATCGATTTCTAGCTGAAAAATTATTTTTAATATGTATGTTTAAGAAGAACTAAAAACAATAATTTAAAAAAATTGTAGATTTAATTTTCGAATAATCAAGTTTTTTCTATTGTTTTAGAATTTTTTCTAATTTTTTAGTAATCTTTCTTACATTTTTGGAAATTTTTCTGTAAATTTTTACCCAAAATTGGCCAATAATTACTTTTTGGAAAGGTTAAAAGTACTTTAAAATTATATTACTTAAATTCTAAACTAAAAAATTTAAATTCCTTGAATATTAATTCAAAATTAAATTCTTACCAAAATTTTTGTACAAACTA
This sequence comes from Ceratitis rosa, assembly GCA_037013455.1. Lineage (NCBI taxonomy): Eukaryota > Metazoa > Arthropoda > Insecta > Diptera > Tephritidae > Ceratitis > Ceratitis rosa. The sequence continues at coordinate 1,134,274 of JAWMAG010000005.1, read as the reverse complement.
GAATTCACAAAAATTGAAAAAAAAATTTTTGTCTTTCAAATTTTCTAAATTTCTTTAAATGTGTTTGTTCACAAAATTACTTATTTTTGGTAGTAAATTTAAAAATAATTAAAATTTTTTCATAAAACTACAATTAACTTTCTTAAAAGCTCATTTGAAATCAAAAGCTTGAAGTGTAGTTCTTAAAGCTTTTGAGCTTAAATAATATTTTCTGTTTAATTAGCCAAAAATTTGTCTCTTTATTATTCGAACAAATTCATTGCGCAGAAAAATTTAAAAAATTGAATTGAGATTGAAAGCTTAAAAAAATGTCACTAAAACATTTAAGCTAATTTTCAGAATTTCAAATTTTCATCGATATTATTTGTTGTGCATGAATGTTTTTTGGTACTTGGTAAAACTTTGATTGGTTTAATTTCGTAAAAAATACTGTTTGAAATGTTTAAATTAAAAATTATAATTGTTTGAAATTCTTTAATATCTTTATTTCCACAAAAAACTATATTCAAAATGTGTTTTTCTAGTTGAAAATAAAAAATTAAAATTACCGATACTTTTTCGACACATTTCGAACCGCAACCGATTGGTTTTTCTTCATACTACAACCAATTCAATCTTAAAAGCAAGGTCAGCACTGAAGTTTGCTTAGATTTCCGGCGCTTTCATTGAAAGTTAGCTACCATTCGAAAGCTTATTTCTAAGCGCAAGCAATGCGTGTGAATTTTCTTAAAGTTTAGAAATTTTGCTGTATTTTAACAAATAGAAAGCACAAAATCTCACAAGTTTTCACTATTATGAAGCGCTTGAGCTGTTGCAAGAAATCAGAGTTAAGACGCACCGTTATACTGTTATAAAGAAGCATACACATACATGCATAAAAACGCAAAGGTAAAAGGCCACAAATTGTTTATACATAAACACTTTGAATAAAATTCTATACAAATATACATAAATACCTATATGCAAAATAAAATGGAAAAATTATATAAATAAAAACAACAACAAAACGATTATGTAAAATCAATCACAAACACTTTATGTATGTGTTAGTTAAGAATTATAAATACGAGTATAAATAAATAAATAAAGAAGGAAAGAAAGAAAAAAAGAAAAACTTTTGAAAAATATATTAAGTTTAAGTGATAATCATTATTGCATAAATATATATATATATATATGTAATAAATAAATAAATAATCTCTACTGTAAATGTAAAAAAACAAAAAACTTTAAAATAAAGAAACAAGAAAAAAAAAACTACAACAAAAAAATATTTTCATTGCTTTTTATTACGTACGAGGGCAGGTATTAGTGGAGGAGGAGACACAGTGACTTTTCCGGGCTACTTTATTTACAGGAAATGAAGAGAAGAAATTAAAAAGAATTAAAAAAAATAAATTAGAGAAAATTAAATTAAAAACTTAAAATAAATAGAAAAAAAAAATTAAAACATGAAAGAATAAAAAAATCAACAAAAAAAATTAGTTAAAAAATTAAAAAAAAAAATTTAAAAAAAAATTAAAAAATTAAAAAAAAATGAATAAAATAAAAAACTAAAAGAAAATTGAATTAAGTTAACAAAAAAATTTAAAAAAATTAAAAAAATAAACATTTAATTAAAAAGAAATTAAGTTAAAAAAAATCAAAATATGTTAAAAAATCTAAAATAAATTGAAAAAGATTAATAATTAAAAAACTAAAAAACAATAAAAAAATAATAAAAAATTAAAAAAACCCTTAAAAAATAAATAAATTACAAAAATTTGTTTTAAATATACATTTAAAAAAATTACTCTAAAAAAATTACATAAGTTGGAATTTTAAAATTATAGAAAATCCAAAAAAAATAAAAAATTTAATTAAAAAAAATTAAAGTGAAAAAATTAAAATATGAAAGAACAAAAAAAACAAACGAAAAAAGAATAAGTTAAAAATTAAAATAAGTTAACAAAATAAAAATAAAAAAAAGAATTAATATAATTAAAGATTAAAAAAATTCTTTTTTTTAATTTTCAAATCAAAATTAAAAATTAAAAAAATAAGAAAAGAATTTTAAAATAATAGAAAATACAAAAATACAGATAATTTTAAAAAATTAAAAAAAAAAACAAAATGATTAAAAAAGTAAAACTAAGATAAGAATAAAGTTAAAAAAATTAAAACATGATGAAAAAATTAAATTTTAAAAAATTAAAAAAAAACTAAACGTAATAAAATAATATTAAAAGAAAAATGAATTTAAAAAAAAATTAAAAATAAGTTGACAAAAAATTAAATGTTAAAAAAATTAAGTTAAAGAAAATAAAATAAGTTGAAAAAAAACAAAAATTATAAAAAAATAAACTAAAAAAAAATGACTTGAAAAAATTAAAAATTGAAGAAGAACTTTTTATAGAAAATTAAAAAAAACTTAACTTAAAAAAATTAAAATAAGTTGACAAAAAATTAAATATTAAAAAATAAAATTAAAAATATTAAAGTACAAATATAAAAAAGAAAAATAAATTTAAGAAAATTAAGTTAAAAAAATTAAAATAAGTTGAAAAAAATTAAATATTAAAATATTTCAAAATAATCAAAAATAATAAAATATTTCAAAATATAAATTTAAAAAACTTAAAGTTAAAAAAATTAAAATAAGTTAAAACAATTAAAAAAGTTATAAACATTTAATAAAAAAAAATAAAGTAAAGAAATTAAGATGAATTGAAAAAATTAAAAAAAACTTAAATTAAATAAAAAAATATAAAAAATTAAAGAAAGTTAAAGACGATTACGAAGGCAGAAGTGTAGCTAATGGATGAGACATATTTTTACGTATATACTATTTATACATTTTTATTTATGTACATATTAAAATTCTATTAAGTAAAATAAAATTATTTATAAGATTTTTGTTTTATTTTATATTAATTTTGTTACACTATTTCCTTATTTGTTTATATATATGTGGAAGGCGTAAAAAGCTTTTCATACCTGTATTAGAGGTTGTTTTAGTGCACGACCGTTGATTCCAACAAGACGGCGCTACATGCCATACAACCAACAAAGCGTAACAATATTTCGAAGAAAACTTTTACATGAAAAACAACAAGAATTAAACGATTTTGATAATTTTCATAGTAAACAAGCATAAAAGGTACACAAAGGAAAGCTTTTTTAGATTTAAAAGTAATAATTTTTTTCTTTCTATTCATTTTTTTATATAATACTTTTAATATGGATATGTTGAATCTCCATGTACATAAATAATAGTCTAGAATTATAATAATACAATATAAATAAAAGCAATAATCAAGTGCGTTACCTCCAAAATTTAATGGAAATTTATAACAAATTGGAGACTTCTTAAGTACGCTACCATCATGACAGGAACCAGGGCATCCAAAAAATGCATTAATAAATTTTTTGTTGTCATTGCAGATACCTTGCACGCATTTTGACACAATTCCTTTCCGGTCAATATAGGCGTATATAGTCTATTACGATATGGGTACCGTCAATGCACCCTAAATTATAAATACTAAAATTTATTATCGCGCAAATTGTGGATAGCGATAAATCAAGGCGATTCATGGCCAGCGAACCACAAAAAAGCCAACAGGTACAATTTTTCAAATATTATTTTATCGGAAAGTAACTGTTGTTAATAATCGCTGTGAAATAATCGCACACTCAGGCAAGTAAGAAGACATTTGGGAAACTCTAAAATGGCAGTGAAATTCTTTTCCATTGTAAGATGGAACTATTTGTTCAAAATAAAATTTAACGCAATTACGCTTGCTCTTTTCAAGCAGTAGTAGATTATTTTTACGATATACATAGCTACATATGTCGTCCGTCAGTGGCCCGTAAATGTTCAGGTATTATCATATCTTCGTCATCTTCATTTTCTGCAGATGAAGAGTTCCCAAAAAATTAAGTTATTTAACACACAATTTTTATTTATGAAAAATTGAGCCTACCTTTCATAGAAGCAAATTCGTCCACTGCACATATGGTACAATATTATCCATTACCGTAGCTGGAGTAAGAGATTCATCCGTTACTAAATGGAATCTATGTATGAAAAATGAATTACAATTATGCATAAACGCTTTGATAATTGATTTCATACATTTACTTAACATTATGTTGATATATTCGTTTTTTTTTCCCCCTTTTAATTGTATTTTTTTTATATTCATTTATGTTTACCAAAAACGACTATACGTTTTTATATACATACTCATATATATGATTTCATGATGAATAATTTTTACAAGTAAACATTTTTCCATCAAAAAATTAAAGTCTCTCTTGCAGGGAAGTGTCACTTTACTTTCTCAAATTTTAGTTGCTGGCTAATTTTTAAGTGTAAACGAACAATTTTGGATAATTTGTAATAGTTTTTCAAAATATTTGTGATAACGAACGGAGTCATGATTCAATAATTAAAGGTTGGATAAGTAGTGGCAAGGGAGTTTTGACACTCCCTTACAAATGGTTGCATTTCGGAAAGTAGTAGAAAAGGGAGAAAATATGTTCCATTAAAAAAAACAGGGAAAAGGTAACAAAAAAAGGAGTTAAAAACTGAGCGAAATAGTAAGTAATTTACATAATATTTATTATATTTCATTAATTTTAAAAACGAATTAAATAATTTTGAAACTAAAATATATCCATATTTTCTAAATTATGTGCAACTTTGATATCAAAATTTATCAAAGATTATTGTTATTAATCATTATACCATTTTGACAGGGTGGAAGTGCTTTTTGTCCAAACGCCCGAGTATTTCTCATGCACATATCAATTTTCGACAAAATTTGCAATTGTGAATTTAAATCCATTCCAAACCGTTTTTTGACGGGAATTTTTGAAAATTTGTGCATTTAGAATTAAATAGATCGAAACAATCGTTAATAATTTCAATAAATTTCGCAGTTTCCATCTCATTGTACATTTCGTTCCCCAAAACGTAGCACCGCCTTATTGCACACGCTGTGGTGTGGGAAAACAGTTGCACAGCTAGCTTAACTTTTTGACGTCCAGCATGATTTACACTTAAGTTGTCTTCTGAAATTTTATAGCATATGGACGCATCTGAGCCGGTGGTATGTGTTAGTAACAGGGCTATAGTTTTTGATGTTAGTAACTTTTCGCGGTAAACCTAACCGGTATCAAGAAGGTGATCCCGTATTAATTTGATCAAATGAGATACATCGTCAAATACAAAGATTTTTCCATCATTTACAGGATTTGAAAACCACGTTTGCTCTAAATTAAAAAACTTTATAAATTATAATAAACATGGCAGTAGGAACCCACAACTTTAGAAACGTTTAATTCTTTCCACATTTTACACAGTCGTATGCACAAAAAACTGGCTGTTTCCATTCGTACATGGGTTCGACCTTCATTTCATCGAAACTTAAAATACATAATCTCTCTTCAAGGGAACCATCATTCGGACTTCGCCTTATATTTAATGAAAATTTCAATATGCCATCAGCCACTGTCACTTTTTGCAGCCATTTCTTAATTGTCGACTTGAATGGAAACGGCAAGCCCTTTCTGCACAAATAAGCATTCGATTTCGGACCAGCGGCGTGCAAAGCAATAGAAGCCGGGTTCCCAAATTTTTCTCTATTTGTAAAATCTTTCGAGCTCTGTATTTCGGGCATTCAGTTTTGCTATTTCCTCTTTAAAGCGTTCAATACGAGAATCTTTATATGAGCTATAGCAAGAAATATAGTTAAGAAAGCAACTTTAAAATAAATCTATAAAGATATTTACTCGGTTTGAGTAGAGATGCTAACGAATTTAGTAAATTTTTCAGAATTGTAATAAAAATCAGATAGGCTTTCAACAAGAAATGGTACCGCATTTTTTGCTAACTGACAAAATGCACAACTTGCTTTCGGCATATTTTATTTACTAAATTAATAGTAAAAATAGATTAGCTTACACTTAATTTTTCGCCTACGAATCAAATAATAATATTTGAAAAACATTGTTTAAACAATTTAATTTCTAATTGCGGTCGCTCCTCGGCAGGGAATGTCCACCACTCCGAGTGTATTTCGGACATGAAATAAAGGCTCCTCATATCATCAGCCGTTCGGAGGCGGCTTAGTATAAACTGTAGGTCTATTTGTTGGAGAAACATATGGTTTTTTAGTAAGGGAGCCTTTTTGTCAAAAGGGAACGAGAAAGCTGTTTATTTATCCAACCTTTAATTATTGAATCATGGAACGGAGCTAGTACATCCATACGTATTTTCAGTATTATATCTTTTGCTTCGAAGATAAATAAACTCAAAAGTAATTAAAAAATCTCCAAGTAGAATATCTTATAAGTGGCAATACCAAGCAATTCTGAGCAAACACGTTTAGTGTCTAAAATTTCGAAGTGGAATAGAGTGGAATTTCTCACAAAAAATTAATTTTTTGTTTGAAGCCGCCATTTTGTCAAAAATCAACATTTTCACTGTTCCTTCTATCATTACTTGTTTTCGGGTTCCAGATAATTTGAAGCAGAAATACCTTTCCCACCGCCAGACACCTTTTTTTGGAGGCCCTTCTGGAGATCGGCTACAGGAACAAGTTTTTAAAATTAATCGTAAAATGTTAAAATACATTAAATTCTGTCAATCGACATTTTTTCTATTTATTTATGGAATAAATGCCTCTCGAAAAAGAAAATTAACAAAGAAATTTATATTTATTTTCTTTGGCAAGTGGATATTCATAACCACTTAACCAAGCTTCGTAGTCTTTTTCTCCAAGTCTGTTATCGCTACTCGATTTCTCCACCTTTCGCACAATTATTTGCAAAAAAAAAAAATTTCAGTTGTTCAACAATTGTGTTCAAATTATTCTTACTACCATTCGATATTTCTACGCCGCATTGCTTATTTTAAGCTGTAATTTCTATATTATTAATGATATTATTTTCAAATTTAGACATTTGTTTAAAAATTGTTCAAGAATCCAATGTTATGAAATATTTTATATTTATTCTTCCTGGAACTGGCACCTGATAGTCGGAAATTACAATTTCTTACAAATCTTCTTATTCAAAAGAAAATGCAAATATTAAACTTTTCATACAAAATACTACCATATACTTTTTAAAGTCCATGACATGTGAAAACTTTTTATGGTAACTTAAATTTTGCGGATTTCTTTAAAAGAACTAACTAAGAATATGAACAAAAAAAAGCGAGGGCGGTTTATACTCGTAATTATCTGTAGGCCCTTCTATCTCTTGAAGAAACATCAAGACGCAAACCACAAATTGGAGGTGGAACTCGGCGCTTCAGCGGCAACAAAGCGTCAAATACATATAATTAATTCAAGGATTACTGGGAAAATTTGAAAGTGTATGCAACAAATTTTTATATAAAAATTTTTCAATTTAGCAAATTTTGGTCTGATAGGTAAGTTCGAATTGAAATATTGCCATATAATGCAGTACACTGCTGTTAAGTTTGACACAATTTGCTTTATAAACGCTCTTAGCTTATGGATCTGAAGTGTTTCGTTGCTCTGCGATGAGTAAAAAAAGTTATGATCCAAGAAAATTGTTACTTTTTCCGAAGAAGTCAGAAGTTCGAACGTTTGTATTTTCTAAACTAAAAAATCCACGAAAAATATATTAACAAGGAATTAATTGCATTAATGTTTATGTGCTACGTGCGAAAATATACTTATTTAGTTGACAATTGTATTTTCTATACACATTTTTCCACAGACACCAATTAAACAATTTTCAAACATAAAAAATTCAACTCGAGATTGTCCAACTTTGAGTGGCCATACCTCTGGAATGCGTTGTAGTCCGTTGTGATGGGTTCAAACAATCTTTTTTTTTACTTTTTTTTAATAGAAAAACCTTTCAAAAATAGGCTGTAAAATTTCCAGACCGAAACTTTCAATTATTTTTGAAGTTATAGCTACAAAAAGAGAGTGCGTCGTAGCCAGGGACTACGCTGACATTGTAGACAATGCACGAATTTTACGGGAGCAAACTACAGGAGTCAACAGTAAAGAGGCCAGAGCCTTACGCAGGGCTCTGAAAGCCGCTGAAAATTATAATTTTGAGGAAATAGAAGGATTACTCTATGCACCAGGCATAACTGATTAATTTATGTAAGTATTATTTGTTGTCAAAACTTTGAACGTGTTTTTCTCGAAAACTATGTTTTTTAAATTTCGGGAAAACATGGACTGGAAACTATTTAACCGATTTGGCTGGAAATTTAACTTACTATTCTAGATACATATATGTAGGAAAATACTAAACCTTTGAAATATATATTTTTTTGATAACTTATTAAATTTTTTTAAACATTTCATCAGCAAAATCGATTTTCGGTACCTTTCTTCACAAGTCCACCATTTTATTTTATGCATATTATTGGTTAATTCACTAAAGTGAACTATAAACAATAATAATCTCTTCGATTTTTTTATTTCGGATGACTACGAAAGGCTGTGTGTTGCCCCGAAACCGCTGAACGTTGCTTCGAGGACTCAATTTCAACATAAAAATTATGATAAATACAATGTCAAATTAAGTAACAAAAATGTTTTTTGTATGATTGAAAGTAACAATAAAATAATTTAAAAAATTACAAAACGAAGGCATATTATTTTCCCGCTGAGAAAGATTTAAGAGTGAACCTTAAATATGTTCCCTGCAACTTTTTCACTATGCCCAGCCGAAAATATTTCTTGCTTGCAAACCGATATTAATTAATTAATAATTAATGAAATAATTAAAATTGTTAATATGCTTAATATTTATATCGATTTTCACGCTATCCATTTCGAAAATTAATATTTAGAGTTCAAAACTTGTATTTCGTTACGCTAACTCAATCAAATCGCCCACTGTGCGAGGGTCTGTGGTGTGCGATTTAAAACCGCTGGGATATATTTACCTATTTCGTCGCTTGTCTACGCAGATAAGCCGGAGACATTTGACGCCTTGGTAGAGAATATTCGGCGTGTGTTTGCTGACATTCGGCTTCAATTCAAGCAAAAAGTGTTCAAAAATTGTGCCACTCGGTTGCAGGGTTTTCGACGGTCACATGAACGAAATCATTTTTAGAACATAATGGCCATAACATAAAATGATATGATATTGAAATCCACACATATCTAAAAGATACACAACAGTTGTGCGCTTTGTCGGATATAACCTCTATATTGACCTTAACTCCGAAACTTTTTGCTGGTAACCCAATTATTTTCAACTTTCTTAGTTAAACCTTACCAATGCAACTGAATAAATATATTTTACGCGAATAATTGACGCAACAGCGTATGGAATTTTCGGCATTAAATCACTTATATTATACATATAATATACTTTCTTTTATTGACAAGTTTTCAAACAATTGAATAAATATTTTTATAAATTTTAAAATGAATAAATACTACTTGTTGGGATAGTCTAGCAAAGTCATGCTATGGTGCCACACTTTGACAGTTTGTTTTTGTTGTTTAACTTGAATAAATAAAAAATTAAAGTAATAAAAAACTAAATTAAAAAGCAGAGGTCCACTTGAAAGACCAGGTAGAGGAGGACCTGGCTAAACTTGGTATTTCCAATTGGCGCCACACAGCGCAAAGAAGAAATGAATGATTTTAACTCGGCCATAAGCGTTGTCTACGCCTGTAAAGAGGTATATACGTACATAACTGTTGTGTTTTTTATACAAAACTAGCAGACCCGAACACATGTTGCTGTTGCGTTTTGTATATTTTCCAATTTTTTTTTACAAATTTGTATAACAAAAAACGATAAAAAATCCTAGTTAAGCCTTATCTAACGCAAAATATTAAGTTTTTTATTATATTTTCGATCCACCTACTTAGTTGTGTGTTTGGATCACTTCTTCGTTGCGCAAAGATTTCGCTAAAATGTCAATATACGTATGCTTATTCACACTCAGGTAGAACGCATAAGTATACGAGGGGATTAACAAAAGTTCTGTAAGTTCACCAGAAAAAAGAAAAAAAAAATTATTTTTGTATATATTCGTAATCTTTGTCCATTTTTTCTTCCTGTTCTCCAACAAATTTTTGAAAACTTTTGGTAAGCACTCTTCGGTGTACCATTTTTCAGTTACCGCCTGATCCTTTTCCAATCGAATAGCAGCTACGATTTTAACTCGGGTGAAGTAAACTGACATCATTACTTTTGCTGCTGATTTTTGTTGCTTAGATTTTAAGGGTGAGTTTGCTCCTGTTTCTGGATCGTACTTATAGAACCAAGATTTGCTAACAGTAACGATTTTAATAAAGTTGCTGTACTGAACATTTTCGAATTTGTCTAGAAAAAATACACACGAGGCTCTTAAAATTCGTGGTACCCACGTAACAGATTTCTTCGTGTATCGCAGATGATTACTTAATATTACATATATTGGCATTCAAGCCCAATTCATTAGCAATCATTTCTTGTGTCAATCCTGGGTCAATTTTTGCCATTTTTGGACTTCACCAGAGCTACACTGACTTCATCAGTGAAAGATTTTGGTCGACCTTCTCGGGGCTCGTTCTCTACGGAAAAATGCCCAGTCTGGAATCTTTGGAATCACTTAGAAACAATCCTTAAAGACGGTGCAATCGTTCCATATGCAATATGGCATTCACTAAATATTTGTATTGGCTGTAAATTAGGCCGAAACCCGAAGAGAATCACATGGCGAATTTCTGTTTGCGTTGCTGGTGGAATTTCGTCTGACCTATCCTGAGCTATCTTGCGTTTTCTCGTCTCCATTTCCGATCATTCTAAAATTCGAAAAGAAGACTGACAAAACAATTGCAAAGGATTTAACAAAAACAAATTGAAAGTCACCAACTGACCGAACTTTTGTTAATAAGAAGAATAAAAAACGAATATAATCCACACACGAGCTATGCTTGTATCGAAATCACACTAATTTTATCAATCCAGGTCTCTGGTGCGTTTCCAGGAAAAATAGTATTCCATATTTAGGTATATTACAAATATATATATATATTACACATATGGTATTTTTTAAATAGATCTATACACTTTCCGTAAGAAAATACTTTCAAGTAAAAAGAACTATAAATATGATTTTTTCGCAAAATGCCAACGAAGTGAAACCGCTTTTTTGGTCTAAACCTTACCAGGCACCATATAAACAATCTGTACATAAGATTTTTATGTAAAGGGTTTCCCAATAAGAGATGTTATTTTGAATAGTCTCCTATTCCGGTAGATTTAACTTTTGAGACTGCAATTTCCTGACATCTGACAAGTAAAAACTACGCCAGTAATAAGAATGGAGCGATAAACGCTTCCAATGCGCACTAAATTATTAAAATTCACTATAAAAATGATGAAAACCTGGTAGAGACGGTTCGTAAAACTTAAACATTTTTCGGTCTGTCGTACCGCAATACAAAAATTGGTGGAAAGAATTGAGCTGTTGGGACAAGTTAGTGATGTGCAGAATAAAACACGTGCACGTCGCTCAAGAACAACTGAGAATATTCCTGCTGTAGTCTAAAGTATTTAAGAAAGCCCACGTTTGTCCCTTCCTCGTCATTTTTTGAACTCGGGTATTCCACAAACATGATTACACCATATTTTGCATAAAGACTTGGGTCTTAAGGCTTATAAACTTCACTTAACGCAAGAACTCAAGCCGGTCGATCATCAACAACGTCATGCCTTTGCTAATTGGGTCCTCGAAATGACTGAAGATTATCCGGGATTTCAACGAATTGTCAATGAGCAAAACTGTTGCATCTGGAGCTCGACAAACCTAAGATTTATTGTTGAAAAGTCTCTACATTCTCAACGTGTAACTGTTTGGGACGGTTTATGGTTCGGACCTGTTAGCGTAGACGGGGCCCCGATTAGGCTGATGTTATTTTCCATTATTAATGTCATATCTTCGTCTTTACATTGAAATAAATATACGTTCATTTGTTTCGAAAAATTAAATTTTTCTTGGAATATCAAAATAACACCTCTTATTGGAAAACCCTCTATTATGGTAAAGTCTTCAATGTTTTTACAACAACTCCCACGACTAACTGCAAACCAAACACGTTTAGGTCATCAGGTAATATCGGTCTATGTTCATCAATGAAGTAACACTTCACAGCAGAGTTGCTTCAAATTTCTCTCGAACCCAATCATGGTCCGGCGGACCATTTCATTTAGATGCACAAGCCATCTTTAGATCTGATCAGGCCTTAAAACATACATACGCGTTTCGCAACCCCATGGTGTCAGCCCTGAACTGTGCTCCAAGCATTTATGGTATAGTCACGGTCCAACGGAGCTTCCAGTGGCGTGACTTCCAAATTTACCTTATCAAATTATCGTAGAAGACTAAAGCCGACAAAACAGATAGACGATTCAATATTCTACACCATAAACCAATCCTATCCTTTCGTCAGTAGCATAGACAATTGAGGCCTTGTTGCTCCCCTTTTCCACACACCATCTGAGCTCAGCAGGACATCAGCATAGTTTCTGAATAGTGCACAGCACCTCGACTTCATCTGACGGCCTAAGCACTCAGATAATCCATGACCTTAACGAAAACCGGGCCTAGATCATAGGCTACCTGAATAGTCATCATTCGAGCTCAAACTTTCAAAGGCGTACTAAAGGGTGGTGTCTTCCCTCCACTTCTGTTCAATTTACATATTTCGAAACTCGTTCCTCCACCACCACCACCAGAGGACACTTCATTGATCTCATATGCCGGTGATTGCTCGACACTGTCGTCTGGCCAGGATATTAATAACTTATGCTCGAAAGTAAACTGTTATCTCACCGACCTTTACCACTTCTTCATGCCACAAAAACTACATCCCTTTTCACCAACTGGACGAAGGGGTACCGGTTCGAGCTCGATGTGGAGTTCGATGGTGTGAAAATTCCGAAAATTCCATACCTAAAGCGCACCAAATAGTTGCATAAAAAATCACATCTCATTGGCAAATCCTTTATAATCGCAAAACTACCTATACACATGCTAGAGAATGTTGTTTTTATATTTTTATAATATAAATAAATAAATTCTGAAACTAATTTAGCTTGAAAAAGGTTCGTCATAATTAAAAGAAGAAACTTTCTTGTCCTTGGCGTTCTTAATTGCATTCCTTGTATATGTACGTAAGTTTGTATGTTCGTATGTATGTATGTATAAGGTTAATGTTTATTTCAATTAGCATTTTCAATGTCATTGAGCACAAAGGGAATATATTATATATTTATGTAAATATTTATATGTATACGAGTACTTACACATAGATAGCTTAATATGTGTGGGTGTGAAAAACATTAACTTTACACAATTCCCTATGCAGACGTTAAAACAAAAAAGAAAAAAATATTTATATACTCGTACATAAGTACGCACAATTCCAGCTAAATTATATTTTTTCTCTCTTTAATTACTTAAATTGCATAAAATTTAATAGTTCAATTTTTTCTTTTCATATCCAACATTATTGAAATGGTTTGAAAAAAGCTTTTTTAGTACGAAATGTCATCTTCGGATCGCACTTATATAACGCGAGATACAGATAAATAACGCCATCTATTGAAAAAATAATGGATTTCCTTTTACTAAATCTAATATGATACCAGAAACTGAATTAGTAAAAAGTAATCCATTATGTTTGCATTTTGAGGCTTTATTTATCATAGTTAGAACCATCCCTCCCGGATAGTCAAATATGTACCGTTTTGCTAAACATCTTGCCTCACTTATAGAAACCCTTGTCCATATTGGCGAAAAATTGGATCATTCGATTTTCAGAGGCTTCTATTGACACCAGTTTTTCGCTAGCCAAATCATTCAATATAAACATTGATATTCATCACTTGGTGTGAGGTCCAGACTATAAGATGGATGTATGAGAGCCTCCCAATCAAACTATCGGATGTTCTGGCGAGTCACTAACGAAGTGTGTGGTCTGGCGTTGTCCTGATGAAACAAAATTCCCCTCGTGTTGGCTAAAACTGGATGCTTCTAGGCGATTGCTTCTTTCAGACGGTGCAATTGCTGACAGTACAGGTCCGAGTTGAGACTCGGATAAGTGTGGATAGTGAATAAGTCCTTGCCATTCCCAGCAAACACAAACCAAAACTTTCATGGACGTCAATTTTGGCTTGGAGACCATTTGTGCTTGCTCACTGCCGTTTTCATTTGACGTTGCTGTGGGTGATCTACTTTTCATCGCCCATCTTCATCCGCTACAGAAATGAGTCGATTTTGTTAGGATTCAGCAGCGATTTGCAGCTGGAGAATCAAAATTGTTCTAAACTGTTTTAATTTGTGCATTGTGTGGCTCCTCGGCAAGCGAAACAGTGCTCGCATAATAGAAAAAATCAGCAATTCCTATTTTTTTATCGATATTTTTCGATTTCGACAATTGACCTTCCACACCATGGAGTATCTTTATATCAAAATTACCGGAACGAAAGCGACGAAACCAAAATTGGTTAGCTGTTACAGTATCAGGAGGGCCATTAACATAAGCATTTCACGTAAGAACGAGGTAGCGTTTATTTCATGTCAGAAATACAATTGGATGGCTTGGCCTTCCCTGATGAGGTCTGAACGCAAATAGAGAAATTAATATTTTTTCTTCATATAAATTTCATATAATTAGTACAATATGTAGTCCATCGATGAGCCTAATTTTTTTAGTGGAAAAGAATTTTGCTTCGGATTTTCACTCCATATTTGGAATATGCTGCTATTACTAATTCCGTAACTCAGGCCGATCATTTTACTAGTGATCATTTTACTAATATGTTTCTCACCCTTATACTCGTATTGACAGGGCATCTTCCCACAAGCTGGATAAAGTGGAATCAGTTGAGTGCAGAGCATGTACAGAAAAGGACGAAACGCTTAAGCACTACCTCCGCGACTGTCCGATCTTCTCACATGTTCATCATCATTCCCGACCTGCTATATGGTGCAGAAGGGTAGACGATGATGACATCTGATAAGTCGGCCTTGGGAGTCTTCGAGAGAAAATCGTATGGTCCTTTACGTATTTGCAATGGCGAGTACAATGGAACGTTGACATAGTTCAGCGAATAAAGAGACATCGGCCATGCTGACTAAGTCATCTCTCCAGAACAAATGAACTCCAGCTTTGAAAGTATTCGAGTAGTACTCGCTGGTGGAATTGCACTATTATATATTACCACCGCATGCTCGTGGTTAATAGAATTTTTTTGTTTTTTGAAAAAATTATTATTTAAAACCAAACCAAAAATGTGTTCATTCGAATAGATCAACCCCGGAAAGAATAGCTTCAAAATCTTAACCTAGGAAGAGTGTTGTCTATGTTTCAAATTTCAAACAAAGCTAGCCCCAATCCAATATTTTTGAATAGACCGCTGACAGGCCAACTTCCCGGAATAACTGTTAAAATTGCCTCTACATCAAAACAAGCTAGCTGGACAAATTTTTTTCATTACACTTTATGTTTAGAATTAAGTTATGTATCTTATTATTGCTATTGGTTGTCGAAATATCGAAAGGACCCCAATGATTATCGCGTGCAGCAGTTGGAGGTGTATCTAACCACTTAATGGATGAGTTGTGAAAGGTTCTTGGTTAGGGGTTTTGTAAAAAGCTCGTCGCATGTTTTTTAAATGGGCCCACACCGAGATGATCACCGGTTCCGATTTTCACAAAGAAATTGTGTTGAGCGATGAAGCCCACTTTTGGTTAAATGGCTAGGGTTGGTTAAACAAAATTATCGCATTTGGAGTGATGATAATCCTCAAGCCATTGCTGAGACGACGTTACATTTTCAAAATGTCACTAGTTGGTGTGCCCTATGGGCAGAGGGAAACATTGGCGCTTATTACTTCAAAAGTGAAGCAGAGCATAATATAACAATCAATGGAGAAAGCGAAAGAGCCATGATTGTCCGAAATCATTTCCAAAACACAATCTTTATTCTTATAATAATGCTAAATTCTTGGCCATAGCATTCGATTCTTTGCATCTTATTTCTTCTTGAAAACCACATGTCTGAAAAAACACCCTTTATTGCACTTAAGTACATGTTTAAAGACACATTTTGTGATAGAATTATTAACCAATTAATAAACTGTTTGGTAATTCCCATTAATTAAGTACAATGATTGACCAACTCTGTGATTCAAAAAGACTCTCACACACACATACAAAGAGAAATACACACAAACAAACAAACAAGAGCCATTAAGTGAATTCTAATAATGAAATTTGCATTTATTTAACTCTATTCAAATCTTGGATATCAATGCAGTTAATTACAATGTAATACGATATGAGTTTGTAAATGAGCTTACATGCATACACGTACATACAAATATGCAGACATATTTCGCTTCGGATTTTCATGTACATATACCTATATAAGTTTTGGTCATCTGCAATATCATGTCGTTACAAAGCTG
Source organism: Ceratitis rosa (assembly GCA_037013455.1). Classification (NCBI taxonomy): domain Eukaryota; kingdom Metazoa; phylum Arthropoda; class Insecta; order Diptera; family Tephritidae; genus Ceratitis; species Ceratitis rosa. The sequence goes on along the minus strand of JAWMAG010000005.1, from coordinate 1,117,813 downwards.
ATCTTTCACTAGCAGAAAATTAACAAATGAAGAACTGAAGATGACTCTATATGATTGTACGAGGGGATTAACAAAAGTTCGGTTAGTTTGTGACTTTCAATTTGTTTGTGTTAAATCTAAAAATACCAAATCTTTGTAATTACTTTATTAGTCTTCCTTTCAAATTTTAGAACGATTGACTGAAATGGAGACGAGAAAACTCAACATAGTCGAGGATAGGTCAGACGAAATTCCACCAGCAACGCAAATAGAAATTCGCCATGTGATTCTCTTCCGGTTTCGGCCTAATTTACAGCCAATACAAATATTTAGTGAATGCCAAATTGCATATGGAACGATTGCACCGTCTTTAAAGATTGTTTCTAAGTGATTCCAAAGATTCCAGACTGGACATTTTTCCGTATAGAACGAGCCCCGAGAGGTCGACAAAAATATTCCACTGATGACGTTACTGTAGCTCTGGTGAAGTCCAAATTTGACGAAGACCCACGATTGACACAAGAAATGATTGCTAATAAATTGGGCTTGAATGTACTCATCTAGAATACACGAAGAAATCTGCTCGATGGGTACCACGAATTTTAAATGAGGCCCAAAAAGAGGCTCGCGTGCATTTTGTTAAATTTTTCCTAAAAAAATTCGAAAATGGTCAGTCTAGCAACTTTAGTAGAGTCGTTACTAGTAACGATTCTTAGTTCTATAAGTATGATGATCCAGAAACCAAACAGCAGTCCATGGTATGGAGCCCAACAGGAGCAAACCCACCCGTAAAATCTAAGCAACAAAAATCAGCAGCTAAAGTAATGATGTAAGTTTACTTCACGCGTTCTAAAATCCACTGGAAAAGGATCAGACGATAACTGCAAAATGGTACACCGAAGAGTACCTACCAAAAGTTATTAATAATTTGTTGGAAAACAGAAAAAAAGAGGATTTGCGGCGCTACTTTTTACATCATGACAACGCGCCATCCCACACTGCTGAAATAACGAGAAATTTTATTGCGATCTCTGGTGTTGAAAAAAAAAACGTCCAGCGCCATATTCCCCGGATAAAGCACCTTGTGCTTTCTGGTTATTTCCAAAAATTAAAAAAATTAAAAAGAAACATCTTTAATAGCAACGAGGAGATAATTAATGTGGTTAATGCTGAACTTGATAAGCTTAAAAAGCTTGATAAGCTTGAATGCTGTTTTCAGAAGTGGATCTATAGGCTTAAGAAATTCATTGAAATCAATGGCGATTATGTAGAGAAGATAAAAAAGGACAAAGATTACGAATAAATACAAAACGATTTTTTTTTTGTTTTTCTGGTCAACCTACCGAACTTTTGTGAAGCCCCTCGTACATATGTACGAGTATATATGTATCTATGTTGACATGTGATTGTGTGTCTTCATTTATGTAAGCACGTTGGAATTTATTATTTACAAGTTATGCAAGTACTACATACGTTACATACATTTGTATTTGTATTTGTATTTATAATTATACTACTCCTATCTAAATACAGTTATACCTATACTTACTTTGGCTACACCACTCACCAATTGGCGGGTACTGGTGCAGTGGCCACTGATGAGTTACGAGCAACAGCTGTGCCGTGGACAGTTCAAATCCAAACAACTACAACTTTTACTAAATGTGCGCTATCATTATAACATAATATCTATAATCAATACATTAGGGTGCTCATTAAGTACGTAATTTGTTTAATGAGTAAACTTTCCCTTCCTTTTATGGTGGTGGTGATGGTGGTGGTGGTGATGATGTCTGAAACTTCTAATTAGAAGTGTGGGTAATTGGTTGGAGATATACAGACACAGAGGGAGAAGACATTGCAGTTCTGAGGTCTATTATTCAGAGAGAGAGAGAGAGAGAGAGAGAGAGAAACTAGCTTTCTCAAAGATAGATCCACAGAGTAAAGAATGTTCAATGAACAGGTACAAGAGGGCATGGAAAGCGTTAGCATGTCTTAAGGAAATATTTTGATACTAGAGATTGGCCGAAATTTCGTTCGCATGGGATTTCAAGATTTAATATGTTTATTACATTATTAATTTTATTACAACATTCGGCCGCAATAACGGAGTGGTTAGCTTTGCCAACCGAGTGGCCGAGTGTATTTCTGGCATGAAAGAAAAGCTCTATACCATTTAATCTCTACCAGGCCTACTTCACAGAAGAAACGTGTTACAAATAGTAATATGGGCTCAAAGTACTACTGCACCAAATTTCATGCAAATCAAACGATAAAAAAATGTTTTGAGTAGATCAGTCCCGGGTTCAATTCCCGGAGGAAAAAGTGTTCCCCATATCAATTCAGGCAAAGAGTTGTATTTGTGCCAAATTTCATATAAATGAAACGATTTGGAAAAAAAATAATTTTTTTTTTTGGAATATATTGGCCCCAGGCCCACTTCCCGGAAAATCCTTTCTTATCGCATGCATACGTCATACCCTGTACACACCCTCAAAGTTTCAGGTCTGGATAACTGTTGATTTAGGCTATGGGTTAATCCATCAGTCATTCAAGAAAAATCCTTTTATATGCATATAGAGTATAGAAAGATAAAATATTCCAAAGTAGAAGTTAGAAAGTCATAAATCTCAGATCTCTCTTGAACTCTTCATGAGCTCACTCCCAATGTCGCTGACAACCCCGCATATTTTGGTTAGATATCGGTTCTTCTTTCCACATTACTGGAAGAATAGACTCATAGCTAACTGATGAGCAAAAAATACTGAGAGACATATTGTCGTAATACGAAACATGCGGCATTTTCACAGTTTTAGGGATTCTTAAGGGCGAGTCAGTAGTTTCGAAAGAATGTATGAGATGGAATAAGCTCTAAAAAGATTCGCTTGGAATTTCACCAGAGGCTTCGGCTTCTGAAGTGAGAAGCAAAGTGATTTGAAGAGACCTAACGCTTACCCTGTTAAATGCAAAATCTGAAGTCATCAAGAATCCGTTCAATCTCCCTTTTGATGTGATAACTATAGCCTACTGGAAGCCATATCAGAATTGCTCATCTTGAGATAGAAGCGCTCTTAGAGCAGTTTTGATACAAATTTCAAATTTATATACTGTCCCAACTAACTTAAGGTAACAGATTTAAAACCCTCGGTTTTTCCTCTATTAAGATTTATTTGTTAAAAAAAGAAACCACAGCCGGCAATAGGAATTTCCTTCCATCTCCTAAGCAATGTTTAAGGCTCAAAAATCCTTGTTTGCTCATCAGTAACCAACGATTTATCCTGTCTCAAGAAAACTAAATCACACTTACCTAAAAACATCACAACGCTGTAGCTAGCTAGTTGTCGGATGGAATGCTGACGCCCTTTACCGCAAGGATGCTCCGAAGCAGTCGATTTGCTACCTCCTTCACCACTTTCACTTCCACTTGAAAAACGCTGCACTAATCCGAAAGCATGAACCCTCCCAGCGACCGTTTCCCTTAACTTCGTTCCCTTGTTGTTGGCGAAGTTCACTGCTACCTCATCCTGCTGCGGTCAAACCAATCATTCTGCAGAATTCTCACGTGTTCAGAACTCAAATGAACCGGTTTCACTGTTCTGTACATTATAACTTTGATGACCAGTGTAGTTCGCCACCTCACACTGAAATTAAGTAGTATCGCCGACGAGATAAGCTATCGACATAGCCAAAGGATCCATTCACGGAAAGTCCAACAAAACTTTGAACAACTCTCTACTCGTGAATAGCGTCATCGGAATCCAACCAGCACCCATAGCATAACGAATAGTTCGAGTTGGCTTGGGAGACGGTAGTAATACTGACACTATTAAGGTCTCGATAAGTAAGATCTTTTTTCCACTATCCTTTACACTTTCCTTGACTGTTTCACTTTTCGATACACTCTTTAAAAAAACAGTTGCTTGTTAGGACGATATGCAGTACGGCTAGGAACTCCTCTTAGGAGATGCTGTAGAAGCAGCAAGAATAATGAGAATGAAGGAGTGACTCTGCGGGGTAGGGATTCAAGAATTTCCCCGTGACAGTCGGGTACTTATATCGGAATGACCCGGATTTCATGGCGGCCGCGGTAGCCGAGTAGTCAGCATTGCGTACTGCCATTCGGGAGGCCCGGTATTTCTGACATGAAATAAAGGCTACTCATAAAAAAAACCATCAGTCTCCCGGAGGCGTCTTAGTATAAACTGTTGGAGAAACCTCAAGACACATAACCACAAATTGGAGGAGGAGCTCGGCCAAAAATCGCTTTAGCGGTTACTAAGCGCCAATTATATATGTAAGGACTGGCACTCCTGAACAATCCCCAGAAACAAATTTGGGAAATATTTTTGTAGCTACAACAACAAAAACTTGAGAAGGAAGAAAGTTCTCTCATCTTTTATGTGACTGCTCCGCCTAAAAAAGATCTAGGCTCCGATATTGGTGAGCTGTCTTCCTCAAGAATTTAACTAGGACCGCACACGTTAACGTAAATTACCTTATTACATAATTAGAAGTGGATGGATAGTGATGCTTAGAGTTCGGATCAACAGCGTGCTATCATAAGAGGTCAACCCTTGATGCTAACAAATAGACACGCTCTCCCATCTACTGCCTACCTATCTGCACACTTCAACGCTCGAGAAATGTAGAACGCGTCGAGCCGAGTCCTCGTCTTAGAAAATCTGAAACTTAACTTATCCTGATGTGGGACCCAACACGTGAAAACTTCGAAACTCCAGATCTTAGGGCATAAATGTTGTGAGCTTGAGATCTATCAACAGAACTCTGAAGCCAGACAAAGTGGATTTTTCTCAAAAATGGCTCCATCTCTTGGCCTATTGCTCGAACTTAGACTGAGCCTTAAGAATATTCAGCCCCCGAGGGTGCACCCTAATTCAAGCGTACCTTCAAAGGCACATACGCACACACTGTATGCAAGTTTTTTATTTTGTTCGCGTTGTCGCTTCTTTTGTAAATGAAGCAATTTAGTCGCCATCAAACTAAAGCTGAAGCTATAATGAAATCAAGTGTCCATAAAAAAGTGTAAATATTGTGGATGCAATTGTAATAAAGACACAAACCCAAAGAAACAACCTCAATTCAGCATTGACTTCATTCGAAACTGAAGAGACATAAACAAAAATGCTGGAATAAAAAAAAAAAAAACATAACGAAAAGCAACAACAATCTAATCGCATATTTTAAAAGAAGAGTGCGCTTTCAGAGCAACCAAACGACCGACCGAACGAGCGATCGAGGGGCTGGACAACAACCGGGCAACCGGGCGACCGGGCAACCGAGGGCAGTATGCGAGTACAAGCAACGGAAGAGTCGCGCGGTGAACGCCAATGTTTAGCGGTGTAAAAAGTGTTTCGGCAAATTAACTTTAAAATCATGGATAGACGTAATCACCAATTCAGCTAGGAATCTCCATTGCGGGCAGCACTTGTTGCTGTTGTTGTTGTTGTTGTTGGTGTGGTCCATTTGAGCGTCGTCGCACAGCGCAGCACAGCAATTTGGCCACTGTGTTTTGGGGACGGGCAGTGGCAGTTAATTTTGCTTACTTGCTGTTATTGTTGTTGTTGTTATAGTTGCTGTCGCTGGTTTGTTGAATTTTCGAAAGGAGGAAGCTAAATTTAACAAAATTGCTTGATGATGATTCCTTGCTGGCGTTGGACAAAAAAAAAAACAAAAAACAAATTAAAAAAGAAACAACGGTAAATGAACGCCACAACAACACAGCGTTCAGCCAAGAGTAACTGTACTAAAAACGCCGCAGACACACTCTGCACTCGAGGGACGGCGAGGACGATGATTAGCCGCGGGCGAAGCGGTGAAGGTACATAGTTTCAATTTCAAACACACACACACACACACACACACACACACACACACACACATGTGAGTATACCCCCAGGTATGTCGCCTCTACATCTACAGATGTGCTTAAACACACAGACTCAGACTCAGACTCAGACTCAGCAAGAGTCAGGTAGAGCCAGAGCCACGGTAGGATGAGCAAGCGGATGGTGGGCGAGCGGTCACATCCATTGGCGGGGTCAAAAGCCCAACTAAATGTTAAATGCGAGTAAAAGTGTTATTGCTTTTGGGTATTAAGTTTATTATTAATATTGCACTTTTGTTTTTGTTGCTTTACTCTGTTGTATGAGATCAATTATTTTTTCTTTCATTTTCCCCCATCTTCAAGTCGGGTTCAAGCAACAAACAAAGAGCTCGCGTATGATATTCAACATATTTTTACATATACACGTACGTATGTGTGTATTCCCATTAAGTATACAGAAATCTCATCAAAATGTCAGCACTGACACTTACGGTGGCACAACAATAGCAACAACAACACAGTTGGTCTTACAGATTTCCATTTGGGCGCAGAGTTTTGGCGTAAAATTTCAACTAAATATTAATGTTCAACTTAAATGTTGGGGAGCGCTTAATAACCAGCTTTAATAATTTAATAAGGGAAAGCAATTTCGATATTCTTAGTCTGTGTGGTTGAGGGCAAATTAGAAATAATGTCGAGCTCTGGGAAACTCAGCCTTATTCTATACTGGCTTAATCACCGGCTTAAGAGTTTATGGACGAATTAACAATATTGCGCCCTTGCTACCTTTGTTACCTCCTTTTTCCAATTGAAAATACCAAGTGTAGCCAGGTCTTCTTCACCTGTTCCTTCCCCGCGTCTGTAGATCTGCCTCTTCTTCTGTTTCCACCAGCAGTACCTGCATCGAAAACTTTTAAAGCTGGTGTATTCGCATCCATCCGGACCAAATGACCTAGCCAGCGCAACCGCTAATTCTTGATTCGTTGAACTATGTCAATGTCGCCGCATATCTCGAACAGCTCATCATTCCGTCGGCTGCGGTATTCGCCATTACTAACTCGTAGAAGACCGTAAATCTTAACCAAAACCTTTTTCTCGAAAACTTCTAGCGCCGAATTATCAGTTGTTGTCATCGTCCATGCCTACGTACCATATTGCAGGACGAGAACGATGAGAGTTTGGTTTCGTTTGCCGAGAGAGGACTTTACTTTTCAAATGCCTACTCAATATAAAGTAGCTTCTGTTGGTAAGATTGATTCTGAATTGGATTTCCAGATTTATGTTGTTGTTAGTGTCAATACTTGTTCAAAGATAGACGAAGTTATCAGCAACTTCAAAGTTATGCCTGCCAACAATGATATGGGAGCTAAGCCGCAAATGCGATGACTGTTTGTTTAATAACAGAAGATGTTTCGTCTTGCCCTCGTTCACTACCAGACCCATATCCTTCGCTTTCCTATTCAGTCTGGACGCAGCAGAACTCACGACGCTGTTGTTGAGGCCAATAATGTCGATATCATTGGCGCATGCCAACAGTTGTACACTCTTATAGAAGATTGTACCTTGTATTCAGCTCTGCCGCTCATAATATTTACTCCAGCATCAAATAAAAGAAGTCACACGAAGGTAAGGTACCTTGTAAGATATCTCGTTCGGTATCGAACGGCACGTAGAGGCCCTTTCCCGATTCGGGCGGAGCCTTTGGTGCTACTTAACGTCCGTCTTTTCCGAAATGAATAGAGAAATGGTGGATTTACCATTCCTAGACCACACTGAAAAAGTCCAATAAGTTTGTCGACGGTGGGTTTTAATATTTTACACAATACGCTCGAGGATACCTTATATGCGATATTAAGGAGGCTTATCCCTCCGTGCACACCCTCTTTTTGTGAATTGGGAGGAGCACACCTAAGTTCCAAGCATTGGACATGCTTTCATCCGATAATATTCAGAAAAGAAGCGGTTGCATACACCTTGTCAGTTCTTCGCCGTATTCGGTATTTGAATGACTCTGTAGAAGGATCTTACTATCAGGCTAAAATTATCATGCGCAAATTGACAGCCTTTTGACTTCATCTTTTGATTTGCTAAATTATATCCAATAGCGCCGTATATGCCGATATGTGACTTTCAAGGACTCCTGGATGCTGTGAACAAGCTCTTCTTTCTTCTTTCTTTCATGCAGCACTGTCTGATCGGAGTGAAGTTTCTGAAGATGAGAATGCATTTTTAACACTCCTCCTTTAGTGCAGAAGTGGCTGGCTGAAGTCGGTCCTTGGAGGTAAAGTAGTAATCATGTGTTACTACTTTCACTTCTTCTAGTATTTACCTCCAATCTCGACAGTCTCAAGTCCTGGGTATAAGTACTGTTTTCATCCACAATCAATTCAGACTATGACAAGAGCTTTACGATCTTCACCTATAATATTACGTCAAAAGTTCGCGTCCCTATTGGCAAAAGCCAATTTTCACAGGCCTCTCTTGAGGCCAACTTCTCACCATTAAGCGCGTTCGCCATGGACAGAAAAAGATGGTAATCACTTGGTGCCAGGTCCGGACTATAAAGTGGGTGCATTAGAACCTCCCATCCGAGGTCCTGGAGCTTCTGGCGCGTCACCAAAGACGTGTGTGGCCTGGCGTTGTCCTGATGGAACACAATTCGGCCTCTGTTGATCAAAGATAGCCTCTTCTGGATGAGTGCTGCCTTCAAGCGGTCCAGTTGTTGGCAGTTGTTCCTTGCCAATCGCACCAAACACACAGCAAAACCTTCCTGGCCGTCAATCCTGGCTTGGCCACCGTTTCCGACGGCTCACCGCGCTCCGACCACGACCGATTTCACTTGACGTTGTCGTAAGTGATCTACTTTTCATTGCCATTTACCAAACGCTTCAGAAATGGGTCGATTTTGTTGCGATTCAGCAGCGATTCGCAGATGGAAATTCGGTCCATCATGTTTTTTTGCTTTAGTTCGTGTGGCACCCAAACATCGAGCTTCTTTTTGAATCCAAGGTTATGCAAATGGCTCCAAACGGTTTTCTGGTTTATCTTTAGTTCCTCAGCAATTAAATAAGTTCTCACGTGACGGTCTGTTTCCATTATTTCCATGATTTTATCGCAATTTTCAACGACAGGCCTCCCGACGCGTGTTGCGTCTTTGACATCGAAATTACCGGAACGGAACCTAGTAAACCACTTTTGTGCTACACATTCGTTCACAGTATCGGGCCCAAAAACTATTTTAATTTTTTCAGCCGCTTTGGCTGCTTTTTCACCTTGATCGAAGAAAAATTGTAAAATATAGGAAATTTTCTCTTTGCTGGTGTCCATCTTTGACGAGCGCTCACAACGTACTGAGTCAATCAATCGAAAAACTGTCAAAAACAAACTTTTAGCGCGGATAAACGCGTTTTCAGCGCCGTATAGTATGACATGATGTGACACGTAACACTAGTACTATGGATAATAACGCCATCTCTTAGATAAAAACCGAACGAACTTTTTTACTTGACCTAATATTTACAAATAGAACCAAACTAGGAGGGAATTAACAAAAGTTCGGTCAGTTGGTGACTTTTAATTTGTTTCTGTTGAATATAAAAATACCAAATCCTTTGCAATTACTTTATTAGCCTTTCTTTCGAATTTTCAAACGATCGGCTAAAATGAATAAGAAAACACAAGATAGATAGGGTAGGACAGCCGAAATTCCACCATCAACGCAAAAAGAAATGCGCCATGTGATTCCCTTCTGGTTTCCTGGGTAGAGGACAAGTCCCGAGGAGCTCGAACAAAATCTTCCACTCAGGACGTCACTGTAGGTCTGGTGAAGTCCAATATTGACGAAGACTTATGATCGACCCAAGAAATAATTGCTAATGAATTGGGCTTGAATGCCATGGCTGTGTCGCGAATATTAAGCAATCAACAGGGCTACACGAATTTTATAAGAGGCCCAAAAAGATGCTCGAGTGCATTTTGCTCAATTTTTCCTAACCAATTCGAAAATGGTCAGTCTCGCAACTTTAGTAACGTCGTTACTTTTAGCGAATCTTGGGTCTACAAGTCCGATCCAGAAACAGGAGCAAACCCAGCAGTAAAATCTAAACGAAAAAAATCAGCAGCAAAAGTAATGATGTCAGTTTACTTCACCCGATCTAAAATCGTTGCTGTTATTCCACTGTAAAAGAATCAGACGGTAACTGAAAAATGGTACACCGAAGAAGAAGAAAGAGAATTTACGGACCTTTTGCATCATGACAACGCGCCATCCCACATTGCTGAAATAACGAGTATTTTTAATGAGATCTCTGGGATCGAAGAAATATGTCCAGCACCATATTCCCCGGATATGACGGACAGCCAAAAAAATTTCAAGACGAAGAATTGGAGACATTGCTCGACGCAGATGCATGCCAGACGCAAGAAGAACTTGCAAAAGTATTAGGTGTTGATCAAGACAATTTTTTCACAATAAAGTCTTAATTTTCGAAAAATACCCGCACGAATTAATGCATACACCTAATAATACACCTTCAAGAGAATACCGAGCAGGAACTGGCTTCTTAAACTGAATATGGACTTGTCGCTGTATATGACGGTTTCTTTCAAAGAAAGGCAATGTCATATCCGAAAAATAAAAGCAAATACAGAAATCAGTTTGTGCAGAAGTTACAGAAGCTATTATGGGTCCAAAATGACCGCCTACCAAAGTCATCCGTCATCTCCCAGACTGAAGGCTTAAGCATACAAATAGGCGATGTAGCTTTCTTTCCGCTACCATCGTCAATAATATATTCAAGCGTAGTCAACAAGGAGGGTCTTGATATCGCTAACTTGTCAACCAGGCTAATCCATAATAATAGTTTTCAGTCATACGTACATTCTCTGCAAAGAAAAAGCTAAGGAAATTCCTGAATCTAGTTTCTATCTTATCGAAACCGAAGCGGAGTTAGTTCCAAAGCCGCAAGAAATGATTCGGAGATACTCGCATATCCTTATCCAGCTGTATAATTACGAATCAGATCTGGGCCGTGCATTGATAGGGCAAGAACTGAAGACTTATTAAATAGGTCCAGAAAGACGCAGACTTAAATTCATAATATCGAGACGCATAACATGTCTTGGATGCACTTAAAATGAGTCTTCTCTATAACAGCAATTGCTGCTGCTGAAGCTTGGAAGAGAATAGGGTAAAAGTTTTCTTATTTTTCTCATTTTCATATTGGGTCTTTCCTATTTGGAGCAAACTTTGTATACTAAATGAATCCATCTTCTTTTTCTTCTAATCCTTCCAGTGGTGAGAAGAATTCTCTCTTTCTTTGTTACTTTGTATCCGAAGTAAAAATTATTTTTAGGGTTTTGTCTTACCACCTCGAAGTTCCTCTACATCGATGCTTTGAAATTGCAAAGCATTTATAAATAGAATTCTTGGTCACGTCGATCTTCTCTGCCTTTTGAGACGTGGTTCGGTTAGGTAGATTAAAGCAGTTGCTGGACATGACTTAGTCCACCAAAAAGGCCTTTTTAACACCACTGAGAACACTTGTATAACTGAACAACTCTATTAAATTGAACTTACAAGTAGAGTCGGCAGATCCAAACTCCTCCATGAGGCTCCTCCGTATGATAATACGAATTGTCAACCACTCTTTGAAAATGGCCGCATCATGCTGGGCCCAAAGAGAACTGATTAGTCATATGTGGCCTGTTTCCGATTTAATTTTTACTGTTTGGTTATCCGAAAGCTATGGATACAATTTACCAATTCGTCTAGACAATTCTGTTTTCAATGCCGCAGTGTTCCGTTAAGAACCTGCTTGTATAGAGCCCACTTTGGTAAGCCGCGCTACATACCATAATCACAAACAACCCAAAGATTGGACGGTGTTTGCGGTCTGTATACAAAACTTTCAAATTGAATCGATATTCTTCACAAGCCGCAGTTGTTCAAAGGCATCAAGATCAATCCTTCTGCTGAGTCCAATACCTATGTAGGTGTAATCTTAAATGGTAAGCTCACGTGGAACCGAATCGCGCACTACGCCTGTGCCAATACAAAGTGGTCCTATGTTGTTCTAGGTCTGAATGTATGCTAGCCGAAACTAGACAAAGATTCTTTCAGGGCCAAGCACAGCGGACGGCCTCTATCCTAATAATAATATCAGCGTTGCCTTCAACCCCACTGAAAACCCTACTGTAAGACCGGTTTGGTAAACTTCATGTCAGATCCAACGTTATAAGGCTAAATTCAATTCTCCGAGGAAGTAAACTATAAAAGATCCGTAGCCAGTTTTACCAACGGCTCAAAACTCTACGGCTGGTTGGTCTGCGTAGTTCATGCAATACCACTAGCAATTGACATGAGCATGACTTTCTGTAAATTGTAGCATCTTTAAGGCAGATCTAACTTCATTGATAGAAATCACTTAACCTATCACTAGCAATTCTGATAGCCAACCTACCAATCTCTTCAATGTAATCATACAAAAAATGTGGCGATAAGATGCAGAGAAACTGCAAACATACTAACGACTGTATGCGAAACGACCGTAAGTTGAGCTCTGGACACAGAGACATCCAAGGAAATTGTAAGGCCGACGAGCTATCCCGAAGAGGAATAGTCCTCATTGCAGTTAACACTGTATACGAGGCGTAGGCATGCCTCTTTCTCAAAATCCGTCTTCACAAACAATGTTAATTTTAAATGACGGGAAGAAACCAAATGCAATCTAACCACACAGCTCTCGGCATTGAGAAGAAGAGAAGAGAGCAAAGTATCTACTCCCTCTAAGCATGATCTCCATTACCATAACAACTGTCGTATTGTAATAACCGGGTACTATCTGAAGGGAGGCTCATGGTTCTCTAAAGACTTCTGTCACAGCTGCAGAGATATAGTCAAGGATGAGTCGGTAGAGTATTACTTCTGCCACTGCTCAACTCCCAGTAGTTTTTATTTCGACTATCAAGCAATTTCAGCAAGTGGCAAGTGGAATGATGAGAAGAACCACTTTTCACTGTCCAGCATGCCTAAGTGTGCTTGATCAGAGATCCGTAATGAAGCAACCTAAACAACTAAGTAACTACATTCGCCCAGGAACATCAGGAAGGGTGTATTAGACTATGTGGATTGCATACAGCAACATAGACAAGAACCATCAAAAGCGCCATTCACTGAGAGTCCGTCAACACCTTCATGAATTCTCTGCCTGTGAATAATGTTCTCGGCACCCAAGCGCAAACCTATTGTCGGCGAAGAGTTTGACCTACTTCGAGAGATCAGAATAATACTGACACAATTAAATTCTGGATATTGTAGTCGAGTTAATTCCTACCTATCCAGACTTGATCCCGACATATCCAACATATGTCCTGTGTGCACAGAGACCACATACGACACTAACCACCACTTTGCATGCCCCCTATAACCAATTCATCTAACATCCCTTTCACTATATTCTGAACCCTTCGAAACCAACCGCTTCCTGGACTTCCCTTTAGATGATCACGATGACTTAGACTCGTTCTGCGTATTTCCATTCGGGGTTGGCGAACAGCTACAACATTTAACTAACTAACTAAGGGGGTGACGAACAATTCTTTGGCGGCTACCTCAGACGCTGTATCTGCTATCCCACAAAATTTTCTCTTGTAAGTGGACTTTTTAAAGTTCACCAGATAATTTACCTCCCCTTCTAGAAAGGGATCATGATGTGGTGACATCAGTTGGCGATTTACATATAGTTCTTATATACAATTGAAAACTTTAATCGAATGCGTTTGCAAGGCAATCGGCAGAAGGTACATTCAATGCACAACAGTTTATTTGCCTTAATTTCTCGCAGTTTTTTCGAGGTTAATACAGTGCCGTACAAACCTACACTAGCAGCTACATTGGCTCCAAAACATCACTACACAAAAAGCACACAAAAGCTCTATACGGAAAAAAGCTGCCTAACATACAAGCTCCAACAGTGATGCACAAAAACCGAATACACAACAAGAATAACCACAAAGTGGGAGTAAACGAGCTAACTATGGCTTCAAAATGTTTCAATCTCTCATATAAATAAAGAAGAGGAAGACTATGTGTACAGCTGGAGCATATACTCGTATGTATATACATAGAGTGGGATGACAATAAGGTATACAATTCGAGTTAAAGCTACAAGAAATTAAACTGGAAAGCCAACAGCAACGTATGGTAAGAGATAAGTGAGTAGGTTAATATACATATATATATATGTATGTATGTATGTATGTATTTCAATATATGTATGTATGTTTGTTGGTAGCGCTTTGTAGATTATTGGAGCGAAATAAAACGCCAACTGAGTATGACGCTGTCAGAAGAGCGGATGGCTGCACGGAAGTACACATACAACATACGAGTACATCTCTGTATATGTATACAAATGTATGTATATTTATATATTTTCAAAGCTTACCAGTATTGCATTGTGGGTGATTGGAAGGCGCACACACAGCGCTAATTTGGCTTGAACACACTTAACAACTACTCACATGGAAGGCAAAACTCTCAAAAGCGTTTGTGTGCTCGTGTTTATATACACGTATGTATGTGTGTATTCATTTCATATACATTGGAATGCTAAGCTGCTCTACGCGTACTCATGGGTACAATATGACTTTGCTTGACTAGTTGTAGGTAAATACTTGCAGCTCAGTTCCAATTCTCACGCTCGCCCAGCCGATTGGTTGTACGGTTAAAGAAGACGAAAAACAAAAATTTGAAGAAAAAGAAGAAGAAAAGAAATCTTTAGACAGCATTTAGAACGTTGAGGCGCGTTTGTGAAAGATTTTTCAAAGGTATTGCAAGTGGCAGTGAATAAAGATATAAAATAAATACATACAAACAAAATATAATAATACTACTAAGAATATCTAAAGGTGAAAAAGAAAAAAAATGTAAAAAATATTTTTTTGCAAAAAAATTCTTAAATTATTAAAAATAATTTATATGCAAATATGTTGCAAAAAATAAAAAAGTAAAAGAAATGCTAAGAAGAAAAATCTGTGTGTACATGTGTGCGGTTTGCATGTGAGTGAATTCGCGTTTACCACGTTTGCCAAAATTAAAGTGCTAATTTGGTTACAAACTAATGCATATACGTATGTATGTATACATATGTATGTATACATAATTATGTAGAAATATACAATATATAGATAAGTGTTACGCACACACATAACCCTGCGTGCATAACTACGAATTGATACATAAAAGAGATTGAAAATGTGCAAAACTCAAAAGCTTTTAAAGAATTTTATTGAAAAATTAAAAATAATACCACTGGCTAGTGAAGGCTATTTGAGAATTTAGTACAAAATTTTATTGAATTTTTTTTAAATAAAGTTTGTTTATTTATTTTTTTAATTAATTTATTTATTTATTTTTTTTTTTTTGAAAAATTAACCCTATTGGGAACTACATAAGTTATTAAAATATGCGCTCATCGTCCTCCTGCAATAGTTATGAGACTCATTCGCTCTCAAAAGGTTGATGCATTATCATGAACACCTCTTGTTTCAAGGGTAAAAATAACCTAGATAATTAATGTTTTCCGGCGGCCGCAGTAGCCGAGTGATTAGCCTTGTGGACTTACATTTGGATTCGTGGTAGGATCACAGTTTATACTAAGCCACCTTCTAAAGGCTGATGATTTTTTGCCGAGAGGCGAGCTCAATTAGAAAAATTAATTTTTTATAATTTTTGATGTTGGTCGGTCTAGAATATTATATTTCATACTCTATAACCACTGAAGCGATTTTCGGTCGAGTTCCTCCTGTAGTTTTTTGAATATTCCTAGATTTTCCGCCGAAGCCGCCTCCGAAAGGCTGATGAATTTTTATTTGAAGCCTTTATTTCATGTACAAATTACATCCTGTGTGGTTGATAATACATGCGACGCCCCTTTATAGTTAGAAAAATAATTTTTCTTGAATTTTGAATGTTGTTCCGAGCGTGACTCGAGCCCTAGGTCCTCCGCATGTATTTTTATACAGTTGAAGTTGGTTTAAAGCTACCTCCAAACGGCTGAGTAATAGTTATAAAGAGTTTTTATTTTCACATCAGAAGACTTAGAGGTTCGCAAAGGTCGGTTGGCATTTAGAAGAAACTTTTTCTATAATTTTAGAAAAATGAAAATCCAGGTCCCACCGCATAAATACGTTAATTGCCATCCACTCGGTTACTAAGATCCTCAAAATTGTCAAAATAATAATGCTTCGCAGAAATTACCAAATTTTCTTCCGCTTTACTTGTTAAAATTAATACAAAAAAACGACACCAAAATACAACTCCATTACCAAACCAAGTCCAAACGCATTCCGCCGCTGACTTCGCATACACCAATATTCGCTATTCGTTCATTTTTTGTTTAGTTTCATGCTTCGTTCGTTGTCGTTGTCTATTCCAGTATTCTCTTTTAGCAGCCTTTTCTTTTACTCTTTTGTTCATCTTTACTTTTTTTTTGTTTTTTTATTATTTTATTTATTTTTTTTTTGCTTTTGGTGTCATCGTTGTTATTGTCTTCTTTGATGGCTATGTACCTCTATTTATATACATACATACATATATACATACATACAGATCTACCTGTGCCGTGTATTCCGAGTTTCATTGTGTGTGAAGCCGATGGTCGTTACTCGCTCGTCTCTCTCTCTTCTATGCCACTTTCAGTTGACGTAATGCAGGTTTAGCTTGAAGCTGACATAGAAAAGAAGAAGAAGAAAAAATACGGAAAAATAGTAAAAATCGTTAAAAGCAATAAATAAACAAATAGAATTAATCATGTGTAACAATTATACAAGTATTCACGTAACAAAATGGTATAAAGTGTAAAGTGCACAAAAAACAAAAAGAAAAACAAATGAAAAAAACAGCGAAAACTGATTTTATTATAATATTAAATAAGCAGGTAGAAATACTCAGTGTTTCGGGTTGCCAAAACATGAGTGATGACCTTTGAACTGTCGTGAGCATATGTTTTATCGCTCAATCGATGATTTTCTCTCTTATGCTTTGCGAGCAATATCTGTCTGATAACCCTTGCTCAAAGCAGAGCTTCACTATAGAGTCTCTATTCTACGTAACTGAACGATCTTCCATTCACAGAGAGTCACCTCAACTCACTTCCTCTAAATGTCGTCATGGGAACCACCTACAGCAGACAAAGAGCTAGAACTGCTTCGTAAGGCCCGGAAAATTCTAGCGCAACTAAGTTCTGCATATTGTTGGAGATTTATCTACCTACATTTCTAGATTCGAAACCAATATAAGTAACGTACATCCATGAGACACTAACCACCTCTCCACTTTCGTACATGTCCCTTCAATCCTTGGCCTGCTCCTAGGTAGAATTGCCTTATCGCTAAAATAATGACATACAACTCATCTGTAGAAAGCCGAGACGGACCTGCAAGTACACCCCAGTTTTGGTATTAAACCTCCAGCGATGACTCAGCAACGTTTACTGTTTTTCTAAGAATTCAATACCCACATATAATAACACACTTTTCACGGAATCTCTGTTCTACTTTACTTTTGATTACCTCAACAAATGTGCACTACAGTACCGATGAGACATTTTTAAGCCTTGGCATTCGGCGACTTAACGTTCTCGCTCCCAATGAACAGTTTGGGGAAAGCTAAACTCACGGCACGGTTCTTGACAACAATGATATCAACATCGTCAGCGTACGTAAGCAGTTGTAAAGTCTTAAAGAAGGTTGTACCTTCTCTAATCAGTTCTGCAGCTCGTATTATTTTCTTAAGCAATAGATTGAGGAAGTCATATGATAAGGTCACTTTGTCTACACCTCGTTTGTTATTGAACGGCTCGGAGAGGTCCTTCCCACTTCTGACATAAGAATTATGTGGAGTAAGAGACAATTTCTCAATTTCTATAAGATTTCCCTGTCTTGGGTAGAGTACGGCACGGTCCTTCCCACTCCTGACGGAGCTTTTGGTATTGTTTAACGTCAGTTTACGCAGCCTTTACACGACTTTGTTGACCTTTTCATTAGGTCTGCTTTCAACGCAGCGAGTCTTGAACCCAGCGCCCAACTTCGGCACGCGAGTAGCCTTAATTTTTTACGCAAATTTATATAGCAAACAGACGATGCAATTGGACCAATCCTTAAACGAAGCTTCCTCGCTTTTAGCCGTGACTCAAGCTTCCACTTAGGTTAGTTACCGCAGCTTGCACAAGGGTTGCTCCGTTTACAGAGTGCGCGAGCTGGATGAAATAGTAAGAATTAAGTTTAGCCCCGCGTTTGTATCTGCATACCCAGAAGCTTTACTATACGCCATTACACCACATCGTTTACACCTTGGTTTGAATAAATTTTCCACCTCTAACGAAAAGTATTTTCTGATGAAACTCATTTGCTCCAAAGCTTCGACCTTGGTCATCTTGGTTAGACCATCCAGCAGCCTGGTGCCAAAATTTCGAAATCTTTCACTGTCCAAAGTAGGGCAGTCACGTAAATGATAAGTGATCGTTTCCTCCACCTAATCATCATTGCAGCTCCTGTGTCATACCCAATTAGGAGCTCCGGATCTCTCTGCACGTCATCCTATCAAATAGTGGCCAGCTAGAGCTCCTGATACCTTGGACATGTCTCTTTTCTACAAAGAGAGTATTTCTGCCTGTCCCATTTCAGCCAAATTTGTTTTAATTTGCCGCAAATGTCAGTTTAACTCCACTTTAAGGTAGCCAGTAGATAGATAAATTCCTTTAGACGCAACTTATACGTGGCAAAAGACATACTAATGCTTTTCTTATTGAGAAGAGTCTACTAGTCGTTGGTTGCTTGCCTGTACTTTACACCTTTCCTCAATGCGCACGAACCGATATAAGAGATAGTTTTTTCTGGCTACCTTACGAGCTAGAATTTGTATCTTCAATCTCTTTGCCGCTTGAAAAACTCCATAAATATACTATAGTTTGTAGAGTTCTTCGCAACGTCAGTTCATACATATTTACATGCATATAAACCAGCACTTATGTAAATACTAACCTCGTTTAAGTACATAGCTTAAGTAGCTACTTAAAAGCCAACACAAAAATAATAAAAACAAAAGGCAACTTAAAACAACAACGACAACAATAAAGAGTGGCAAAAAAAGACTCTTGTTGAAGCACCAAGAGAATGTGGTAAGAAACCGCAGTCGTGAAAATTCCCCTTTAAAATACACCACCAGTAAATAACCGCAAATGTTACATACAAACATACCATATATATATATAAATATAAGCATTTAAATAGCAATGCAAATAGATAAATAATTAAATACTGACATATCTATAAATAAATGAAAAATTTTATTTTATTAATCACATTTCAATAGCATTGACTAGTTAATGACGCTTTTAGTAGAAAAACACCCACCAAGTAGTAGCCGCCGCAGAAAACCCACAGTTACTATTTTCTAAAAAAAAAAAAAAACAAAAAAAACACAAAAAATTGAAAATTAAACACTTGATAAAATATATTTAAAAAATAATTGTTGAAAATTAAAAAAAAAAATTAAACACCAACCAACACATGCACACAATTGTTTGGAGACTGCAGAAATCGATAAAACCGTTAAAATAAAATAAGACAAGCGTTTAAGCAGATTTTTTCAACTTTAGCGAAAATTCATCGCAACGCAGACATTTAAATAATTGTACGTATAAGAGTAAGTACCTCTTTTTTTATTAATAATTATTCATTCTTTTATGACAAAAATTTGTATATATGGTAAAATAGCGTAAAAGACTCTTCCAGTCCAACCATAGGTCAATCGCTTGTTTCACGGCATGCCAAAATCACTAGCTATTTACAGACACACTCACTTCCGAATATTTGGTTTCTAGGTTCATAAACTATAATTAAGGGAAATCCAATTGGAGACGCTCCAAGGTGGTATCTGTAGTATATCGAGTAAAAAGTAATCCATTAATTTTGCATTACGTGAAGGCTTTGGAACAAGCGATTTTCACAGGCTTCGCTTGAGGCCAATTCTTCATCATCCAAATCATTTGCCAAAAACAGGAACTGTTGATAATCAATTGTTGCGAGGTCCAGACTATAAGATGGATGCTTAAGAAGCTACCAACCAAGCTCTCGGAGCTTCCAGCTAGCCACTAACGAAATGTGTGGTCTGGCATTGTCCTGAAGAAATACAATTCCTCTTCTGTTGGCCAAAGCTGGGCCCTTCTGAGTGATTGTTTCCTTCAGAATGTCCAATTGCTGACAGTACAGGTCTGAATTGAAAGTTTGGCTATAGGGGAGCAGCTCATAGTAGACGATTCCTTAGCAATCCCACGAAATACAAATAAAATATTTCTGCCCAAAAATCATGGCTTAAAGACTGCTTGTGCCGGCTTACTGTTCTTCTACCACGACTGTCTATCTTTGACGTTGCTGTAAGTTATTCACTTTTCATCCCCATTCTCCATCCGCTTCAGAAATGCTTCGATTTTTTTACGATTCAGCAGCAATTCTTAGATGGAAACTCGCTTCTTTTCCGTAAACTTATGTGACACCCAAGCTTCTTTGTGGATCCAGTCTTTTTCAAATGATTCCAAAGTGGCTATATGTGATTTTTAGCTTCTAGACAATCGAAAAAGTCCTCGCATTATGGAAAAAATCGACAATTTTCAATTGACTGTTACAGTATCAGGATCATTCCATCATTATTCCCATTTTCAGCTGCTTAACTTGCGTTTTCGCCTTTACCGCGGAAAATTTTTAGAATATAGCATATTTTCTCTTTGTTGGCGTCCACCTTTGGCATGCGCTCAAACACTACTGAGTTAAGTAACCATTTCCTCTTCCATTATCTTTTTTAGTATAGTTAGTTTTTCTAACGCCATCCAGCATAATCCAATTGCACTTAAAAAACATTTGTTCACTGCTCGGTTTTTTATCATTTTTTGTTCATAACCTCAGTGATTTTTCAAACCGCTCGAATTCGATTATATATATACCTATAATTGGCTTTTTGTAACTACTGAAGCGATTTTCGGCCGAGGTCCTCCTCCAATTAGTGGTTTAGCATCTTGATGTTTTCCCAACAAATGTAGAGATCTAAGTAAAGCCGCTTCCAAATGGCCGATGGTTTTTTATGAGGAGCTTTCGATTATCATGACAGAAACATACTCGGAGGGGTTGGCATTTCCTGTCGAGGGACGACCGAAATTATAAAATTTAGTTTATTTTTTTATTTAAATTAATTTTCTATAACTTTTTGGATGTTGATTGTACCAGGATTTGAACTTTTGCCTTCCGAATGGCAGTACGCAATGCTAACCACTTAGCTACCGCGGCCGACTGGATTGTTCAAAAAAGACTCGTTATTTCTTTTTCAGCTTCTTTATTGTTTGCACGCAGTTTACTAACTATACAAATATATATAAACACACAATTTACTCCTCTTCACACTATACCGATATTATCAATACCGAGCTCGAAATTCAACCGAACCGCTTCGCTCTCATAAAGCCGCACGGTTTCTCGTTTTCGTCTCTTGAATATTCTTGCTTGAATGTTCTCGATAAAGTACTTTCGATGCATGAGCCGTAGAACATGCTTTAGTTATCGGTCTCTCTCACCTCAAATTCGAAATTGGCATTTGCGGCACAATAAGTGACTACTGGTAATAGATTTGGTTAACAACTAGCAAAAACGAGTCACGTTCAATGTCTCCATATATTGTAACTCGCACAACTCATCGTTCCATCGACTGCGGTATTCGCAGTTGCCAATGGGCAAACGACCAAAAATCTTGCCGAGTCGCAACGCGTTGACTGTTTGAGTGATGTTCACTATCAAACCCACACGTTTCGGTTCCTTATCCAGTCTGGAGAATGTAAATCATTAAAGGTTAATGGTAAGGATAATAACGTCGTATCAGAATGGCCCAAACTGTAGTGAAGTACTATATTGACGTTCCGGCGTCGGTAATAACTTCCAACTACCCTTAAGTTGCACCGTAAACGCCATGATAGCTATCAGATCATTCCTGCTCGTTTCTCTAAACCGAAATATGTATAGAACATACGCCAATAAGTCTATTTAGGGATTCCTTAAAGTGACCTACGAGACAACCACACCATCCTACAAAATAGGGAGAGATCTTCGAGAATATACCCAAGTTAAGGCATGCTTGTTGTAGGAGGCGACTAAATTCCAATAGTTCCCATGACAGTTGGTTATTATAGCATCCAGACCTTCACTTCCCCAATATTCCCCGAAAATAAATTGGGAGAATAATTTTGCTGTTACAATAAAAACAATAACAACAACAATTTTTAAGTTAAACATAAAAAGTCGATCTATACAACAAAAATAAAATAAAAAAAGCCATAAATGCAGAAAAAGTTGTAAGTGAGAGCCGACTGTTTACTGCTCTACTAATTTTCTAACCTGAAAATGATTTAAAAAAATAGAAAAAAGCCAAACTTATTTTCTTTGGAATTAAAAATAACTGGTTCTTTTTCAACTAGGACATGACTAGTAATTATTGGCTGAAATCTCTCAACAAAAAACTACTCAAATACAATATAGAACAAGTCTTTAGGGATTAGCGTACTACTTTTTAACTAATCCATCAGCAGTATATTTGATGGAAGAGTGCACCAACACAATTGTAAGCATATGACAAATTAAGGCAATTAAGATATAATAAAAGCCACTAACATTCTGTACATTTATATACATACATATATAGGTAGGTAAATTTGTTAGGTGCTCATATGATTGGCACTTATTTCTAATCGCTTTGCTATATCCAATTGCTCCACTCGATTTACGTAATTAGCGCATAGTTGCTTTGAATACTAAACATATCTCACGTTAATCGCTTTAATCGCACTAATTGAGGCACATGTACATATATGTACAATATCAAAATAAACTATAATATGTATTATTGGTGCTATAAGCAGACTGAACAGTTTTCAGCAGGGCTTCTCCATGTAGAGCACGTTATAATTTTGTTTTTTTTTTTTCAAAAATACAAGCTCTTACTGTTTTAAGCCGTTTTCGAACAGGTAGAAACTCCATGACTCTACCATAGCCAGATAATTTTTAAAACTACTATTCTTTCTTTTGAAAACTTAGTTTTTTTTGCTTAACTTTTTGAATTATATCTTTTTTATTTTATTAGTTTAAATTATTTTAATTTAACTTATTTTTATTTCATATTATTTTATTTCAATTTATTTTATTTTATTTTATTTTATTTTATTTTATTACATTTTCTCTATTTTATTTCATTTTATTTTATTTTATTTCATTTTATTTTATTTTATTTTATTTTATTTTATTTTATTTTATTTTATTTTATTTTATTTTATTTTATTTTATTTTATTTTATTTTATTTTATTTTATTTTATTTTATTTTATTTTATTTTATTTTATTTTATTTTATTTTTTTTTTTCTATTTTTTTTATTTCCTTTGTTCGTTTTATTTTATTTTAGCTTCTTTTTATCATAATTTTTTTATTTTATTTTATTTTATTTTATTTTATTTTATTTTATTTTATTTTATTTTATTTTATTTTATTTTATTTTATTTTATTTTATTTTATTTTATTTTATTTTATTTTATTTTATTTTATTTTATTTTATTTTATTTTATTTTATTTTATTTTATTTTATTTTATTTTATTTTATTTTATTTTATTTTATTTTATTTTATTTTATTTTATTTTATTTTATTTTATTTTATTTTATTTTATTTTATTTTATTTTATTTTATTTTATTTTATTTTATTTTATTTTATTTTATTTTATTTTATTTTATTTTATTTTATTTTATTTTATTTTATTTTATTTTATTTTATTTTATTTTATTTTATTTTATTTTATTTTATTTTATTTTATTTCATTTTATTTCATTTTATTTTATTTTATTTTATTTTAATTTATTTTATTTTATTTTATTTTATTTTATTTTATTTTACTTTATTTTACTTTATTTTATTTTATTTTATTTTATTTTATTTTATTTTATTTTATTTTATTTTATTTTATTTTATTTTATTTTATTTTATTTTATTTTATTTTATTTTATTTTATTTTATTTTATTTTATTTTATTTTATTTTATTTTATTTTATTTTATTTTATTTTATTTTATTTTATTTTATTTTATTTTATTTTATTTTATTTTATTTTATTTTATTTTATTTTATTTTATTTTATTTTATTTTATTTTATTTTATTTATTTTATTTTATTTTATTTTATTTTGTTTTATTTCAGTTTTTTTATTTTATTTTATTTTATTTTATTTTATTTTATTTTATTTTTATTTTTATTTTATTTTAATTCTCTTTATTTAATTTTATTTTACTTTATCTAATTTAATTTTTTATTCAAGAAGAATTATGTTACAACATATTTTGCAATGAAAAAATAGCAAAACACATATTCATCTAACGTTACGAATATGTAAATATATTGTTTGCCTTACTTAACATACTTTGAATAACAGTCCTTTGTCGTAAGAAAGTACAATAGTAATATACTGTTGTGCTGTTTTCTATGTCATTTTATGTATGGTATGTTTGTATACATGAGTATTTATAAGGTATGAAGTGCTTACACACACATATGAAAATTTGTGTGCCTCTTTGTGAATAAACTTTCATATTTCAAAGGTATGTCGCACTATTGCCCTAAGGATACATATTTACAGTTTTGGGTTAATTTTCCTACATACAGGTTCTTTCAGAGAATGCTCTATTCAGAAATAGTAGAACTTTAATTATTTTTATTTGCTTTATTTGAAATTAACAAATTAGCTATTTAATTTATCTTCCAAGGAAAGTGTTATTTAGTAATGATTTATCTTTCAAAGTTCCTGATTTCTCATAAATACACCACGTCGTATACGTAACATAACTAGTAATTTACGATTTTAGTGTTTAGATAATTATTTTCAGTACTAGAAAACGCCTAGTGAGCGATATTATAGGGTTACGCCTACATTTTTAGTATTTTTGTATGTAGATTTGCATATAGTTGTATTTAAAGTGCAATTTTTTAATGGGGGAAAAATGGTTTCCCATGGCGTCAATGCTATGTAGTAAAATTACTTTTACTAACTACTAACAAGAAAGTAATTTAGCAAAGGCACAGCGTGCAGTAAACAATTTTGTAAAACGTGTTATGACAATAAATGCTGGTATACTCGTAAATAACATCACTTTAATGTTTTTTTTTTCGTTTTAAAAATTTGTTTAAAGAATTGTACAGAGCAAAGCAAATTCTAACCCAACTGACATCTTCCAGTAAGTTTTAGTTATATTAAAATATTTCTGAAGGTCGATAAATGGATATTAGGTTGGTTCTTGGAATATATTACCATATTATGAATATATGTATTTAATACTTATATATGTATAATATGGTATGTTTGTCATTATTATCTCAATAAATTACCCGAAATTCTTGCTTTCATATTCATTAGCCACAATTATATTTAGTGCTTCACAGTTTAATAATTGCATATATATATATATATATATATATATATATATATATATATATATATACGAACATATGTGTATTTCTTTCATAAGCAAACTGTTAAACGCTTTATTGGAGCAGAAACAATGAAGCCAAATTAATATTATTTCGATTTAACCTTAATTTAACTAATTTAATTGCTTTTAATAATGTACTGTTATTCGTAATACAACCGCTTGCACTTAAAACAAAATAAAAATAAATGAAAAAAATTGAATAAATGTCAATTAAAGTTAGTCAATTTTTGTATTATTTTCACATTCATTAAATGTAAATAATGTAAAAAAATTTAAATAAAACAACAAAAAAGATAAAAACAAATCATGTATATTAAAATAAAATAAACTAAAATATAAGTAAAAAAATTAAATTAAATTAAATTAAATAAACAAAGTTAAATCAAAATAAAATGAAATTAACTTAAAAAATTAACGAAAATATAATAAAATGGATAAAATAAAATTAAAATAGATTAAATTAAATTAAATTACTTTAAATAAAATATTTAAAAGCAAAACAAAAGAGATTAAATTATATTAAAAAAAATTTTTTTTTGTTTTTTGCGGGTGAGGAGAAAAAATTGCTTTCATCCATTTGTCTCTTCACACTCGATAAGGCCTTATATGCAATGTTGAGGAGGCTTATCCCACGGTAAATGGCACAGACTGTGGGGTCGTTCTTTTTATGGATTGGGCAGAGTACACTTAGGTTCCAGTCGTTGGGCATGCTTTCATCCGACCATATTTTGCAAACACGGCTGATGCATGCACCTTACCAGTTTTTCACCGCCATGTTTGAATAGCTCTGGCGGTAGGCCGCTTTATTGTTCTTTAGGCAGACAATGGCTGTTCGAACTTCGACATGGCCAAGTAGGGGAACTTCTGTTCCATCGTCTTCGATTGGGATTTCGGGTTCACCATCTGCGGGTGTTTCGTTTTCACTGCGATTCAGCAGGCTGGAGAAATGTTCCCTCCATAAATTCAGTATACTCTGGACATCTGTCACTAGCTCACCTCGCTGGGTCCTACAAGAGTTTGCTTCGGTCTTGAAACCTTCCGTAAATCGCCATATCTTTTCGAAGAATTTTCGAGCGTTTCCCTTTTGTCGGCCGGCTTCTCAAGCTCCACGTACTCACGCGTTTTGGCCTCTTTCTTTTTTTTGTCTGCAAGTGCGTTTTGCTTCCCTCTTCAGCTCTCGGTATCTATCCCACTCCACACGTGTTGTGGTCGATTGCAAGGTTGTGAGGTACGCACAACATGATCGATCTGATTTATGCCAGGGGATAACCATATTTCGGAACCCGGTGAAGTCGATCAGCCTCAACCCAGTCGGGGATGTTTCGTCACAGAGGCTGAATTTTCCGACAGTTGTGCCGAAGATGCCTTCTTTGTCCACTCTGGCGTTGTAGTCGCCAAGCACAATTTTGACGTCGTGGCGGGGCAGCGCTTATAAGTGTGTTTGAGGTGCTCGTAAAAGGCATCCTTAGTCACATCTTCCTTCTATTCCGTCGGAGCGTGGGCGCTTTGATCGTTGATTTGATATGTTAAAAAATTTTGGTTTGATGCGGATTGTGGCGAGAAGTTCGTCTACCGGAGTGGATGCTAGTACTCATCCGAGGCGTTGTTAATTTTTTCATTCGAGCTGGTTACTACGGGTCCCAAACCCTACGCACAACCGCATGGGATTCGCCTTCTCACTTTAGCTCGCCTTCAAACGGAAGTTTGTCGGCTACCCACGGGATATTTGGTCTATGACCGGAAGTCGTGAGCTGCGTGAGCCATATGCAAAAAAACGTTTCTGAACAAATTAATTTAAATTAAATAAAATTAAACAAAAATTAATTAAATTAAAATAAAAGAAAAAAAATTAAATAAAATAATGGAAAAGTAATTAAATAAAATAATTAAAACAAAATAAAAATTTCAAAATAAAAGGAAAATAAAAAAAAAACAAAGATTAAATAAAATAAAATATTAAAAACTTAAAAAAACTTCATTAAAAAATAATAAAATAAAAGAAATAAAAGAAAAAATAATGTAAATTAAAAGAAATGGAACAAAATAAAAAAAAAAAAACATTACAAAAAATAAAAAATAATAAATTATTTAAAATAATTAAAATAAAATTAAATATCTAACATAATAAAAACAAACTAAAAAATAAAATAAAGTAGAAAGCTAAATTAAATAAATAATAATAGTAAAAATTAAAATATGTTAAAGTATTGAGACGAAAAAGAAAATTTTTATGTTAATTAATTAAATAATTTTCCAATATTACTTATCTGTTCTACCACACGAACGCTTTGTTATTGTAGTTCACATAGACAAATTAGACATTAAGAAAACACCGTTGAATGTCACGTACTTGCACTCTAACTTCTTTCTTTCCTTACAAGCAGTTACCTTCAGACATGGTTAGTCACTGACAGCGTTTATCTAAAGAACTTACATAAATATGTGTTTTTACTCATATTCACATACTCGTATATATAAACTAGGAGACTGGCAGTGATGTCGGCAAGTTAACGTCACACAACCGTCGACGATGTCACCACAGATATGATATTTTCTTGCAAAAAAAAAAAAAAAAAAAAACAAAATATGTATATGTATGTAGATGTGTATGTTTATATATATATACCTATATATGTACACATGATTATCTAAGGAAGAGAAATATTTATATATACTATTTATGTGCAACTATTAAAAATATTATTTCAAAAAATTATTTAAGCAAAATCACGAAACCCCTGACATTTTGCCATGAAAACCATTGTTCTGCCATTGCAATGATTTTTTGTTGGCCTCAGCATTAACTCCGGCACAAGGTCGTGGCAAGCGTAACGCTAGGTTAAAAGGTTGCCTCGTCAGGATCTATGGATCCACCTACATTAGCAACTTTGCATGGTTTGGTTGGTGCCAATTCGTGCTTGAAACATTGCCAACTTTAGTCAACCTTCAAAAAACTATAAAAAAAAAAAAACAAATAATAATATTACATAACAGATCATACCTGTGTATATGTATAGATATGCATATATCTATATCCTGCCATGTGAGAGTGTAGAAAGAGTTCGGTGGATAAACAAACATTTTGTCATTAGTACGGATATCACCGAATTATATCTACATAACGGGGAAAAAAATAAATAAATAAATGACAACAATTTAATTATACAACAATATATACTCACAGGTATATGTATACATACAGACAAACTGTATTTTGTCCATACAAAATAAATACAACAAATGAAAGAATTATGTTAACACAACTCTACATACATAGGTACTGTTAACGGTATTATAGAAGAAAAGCCTGCAAAGCTAAGAAAAATCAATATGCACCACTACAAAAGTAAATATTTATCAAGACTAATGGCGAATGTGGAATGTGGGTCACTGCATACTGAATTGATAACCATAAATCGTGTTTCTTTGAGCTTCTATTATTTATTAGAAATTTTTTTACTTTTTAGTGAACGGGCATTTTTCTGCTGTCGAAATCAATTTCTATTTCTATTGTAGAAGAATAATTAAAACCTTGAATTTTGGTAGTTTAATTATGATCATCAGATTTTCGCACGAATTTTTACCTCACCAAATATTTAGAGAGAAGAGTCGGTTATTCTTCGAAACCAAAATAAATCTGGAAAAAATTAAATATTATTAAATATTAAAATAAAAAATAATTCAACAAATTTTATATTAAATGTGCCAATTTTTGTTTTTGTAAAACATTCATATTATATACAGTGTTTTCCAATAAGAAGTATTACTTAGATATTCAAAAGAAAATGGCATTTTTTGAGCTAAATACGACATTAATAATAGAGCCAAATCGCCGCCCCGTCTACGCTTACAGGACCTTATACATTTTATGAAACTTTCCTTCACCAAATCGCAAAGTGACTGCTAGATGCCTTCAATAGCTTCACGAATTCATTTTTGAGGATATTCACCCTAACTACTTATCTATATATATATATAATTTTAGCGCTTTGTAACCGCTGAAAAGATTTTCGGCCGAGCTCCTCCTTCAATTTGTAGTTTTGCGTCTTGATAATTTTTTGATGGGGGGACTTATAGTTTATAGTAAGCCACCTCCGAACGGCTGATGGTTTTTATACGATTAGCCTTTAGTTCATGTCCGAAATACACCCCTTGCCGAGGACCGACCGGAATTAGAAAATTTAATTTAATTTTTTATTTAAATTAATTTTCTATAACTTTTGGATGTTGGTGGCATAGGGATTTGAACCCGAGCCTTGCCAATTTCAGTAGGCAATGCTAACCACTCGGCTACCGCGGCCCCAACTACCTACCTATAACAATTACGGATGACGGATACACATTCATACACACTCGTATGTATATAGATGTAGAGAGAGAGAGTAGTAATATACATATATTATTGATAAAAGTTCAAAAGAAAAGATTTATTACAGTATAGGAATCAAATTATAACTCTCTTCAAAAGAGTTGCCATTTGTTTTATGTTTTATACAAAAATAGTTTAAAATGAATGAAGTCTAGCATTGTCGGCACTAATGTTTTAAGACAGCTTGAGGATAGCTTAGAAGGCTTGAATTGGTTTGATGGTTGCCACCTATTAAAAAAAGTAAAGTAAATTAAAATACAAAATAAAAAATTAAAATAAACACGATATTCCAATAAAGATACAAAATGAAAAGCTTTCAGCAAAATTAATATGAAAAATATTTTAGTGAAGGGCTGCCAAATATTTGAAATTTTCATTGAAAAAAAAAT
Organism: Ceratitis rosa; assembly: GCA_037013455.1. NCBI lineage: Eukaryota > Metazoa > Arthropoda > Insecta > Diptera > Tephritidae > Ceratitis > Ceratitis rosa. The sequence continues at coordinate 1,087,663 of JAWMAG010000005.1, read as the reverse complement.
ATTATCAAACAATTTTTGTTTTATGGTGGTGATCAAAGCAAGATATTTTTGCATAGCATATTATTTGAGCAGATTATTGATTTGCATTTATTAAACTGTGAAAACATTAAAAAGGACAATTTTCAATTCAACACATGGGTTAAATAAAATACTATAGTTGCCTATAATAAATCGTAATGGAACTATAGTTCATCCAAAAAATTAGACTCTGTTCAATTTTACGGACACAGCAATTAAATTAGAATAAAAACAGATAACTCTATTTATTTTGTTTAAATATTTATTGACACTTTTCCTAAATTAAATAAAATTTAAATTATTATTGCGTTACAATTACAATCAAATGATCTCACTCAACTGTTCAGTAAAATATCGGAACTGTCCTTGAGTTATGTGCATGTCCTCATTTGTGGTGACTTTAATGTTGATATGTTGTCGAATAATGCTAAGTCTAGACACTTGCTAAGCTGTTTTAGCAACGTTGGCATAACAATAGTAAATGAATATGCAACTAGATTTGCACCACACCACACCACCAGCCAAGTATGTTAGACCTTTTTGGTGTAAGCGTGGGGAGTAGTGTAAGCCATGTTGACCAATTTTCGTTGCCCGGAGTTTCTGACCATGAGCTAATTATAATATTTTTCAATTTTGAATTAAATAGAGTTAAGCCATCAATAGATTTAACTTTCAGAGATTTCAAGAATATAGACAGTGCTTCGCTATCTACTGAAGCCGTGACCCTAAACTGGAATTACTGCTGGCTACTTGTAGATGTTAATGACAAGTTACAGTACTTTACCACGCTAATTAATTATCTATTTGAAAAATATGTTCCCCTTCGTAGAATTAAAACTATAAACCATACTAAACCTTGGATCACTAAGGCTATTCTAGCCCTTATAAAAGACCGATGTAGGGCTTATAGATATTGGAAGCGTAATCCTACTAATGAACGTTGGACCACATACAAGAACTTTAGGAATAAAGTAACAACTGAATTGCGAAAAAGTAAAAAAGCTTATCTTTGTGCAAAACTTAAAACTGATTTGCCTTCCAAAGTATTGTGGACAAATCTAAAATCACTTGGTATTTGTGCCAAAGAGGTAAAAACTTGTAGGATTGATGCTGGTGTGATGAACTCATACTTTCTTGATATAAATTCACATGCAAATGTATCTGCATTCACCATCATTGAAAGCTTAGTTACTGACCACACCCATGAATTCTCATTTAATCCAGCTACTGAAGAGGATGTTATAAAGTGTGTTTTTGATATAAAATCTAACGCAATTGGAGTGGATGGTCTGAGTTTACGTTTTCTAAAACTTATACTGCCGTATGTTATTCCCATGCTTACACACATTTTTAATCATGCTATAACCTCCTCTACGTTTCCGAATCAGTGGAAAATTGCCAACGTCATTCCGGTGGTTAAAGGTAACTTGTGTAATGCTCCCCAAGACTTCAGGCCTATTAGTATCTTACCAACATTGTCAAAAGTATTTGAAAAATTTATTACCGCTCAAATAGTGTCACACCTGCGTCTACATGATTTATTGAGCGAATCTCAGTCTGGGTATAGATCCAATCATAGTTGTTCCACAGCTGTGATGAAAATCATGGACGACATCCGTCCTGCTTTCGACGATAACTTACTTACCATCTTAGTACTCTTAGATTTCTCTAAAGCTTTCGACACTGTAAACCATGATATTCTACTGTTAAAACTGAAAACTTATTTTGGTTTCAACACATCAGCAATTAAGCTTATAAGAAGCTACTTATCGGACAGATGTCAGCAAGTTCAGTGTGGGGACGTAATTTCAAGTCGCAGAGAAATTACCTCTGGAGTTCCTCAGGGCTCTATTTTAGGGCCAATACTTTTCAGTTTATTTATTGATGACATTGTTCACTGTTGCGAAAATTCTTCTATACATCTATATGCCGATGATACTCAGATTTACCTCTCACGTCCCATTGGTCTTGGCTAGATTGAATGAGGATCTAATAAGAATTGAGGAATGGTCTAACATAAATGGTCTCTGTCTAAATGCTAAGAAAACGAAGGTACTTCCTATTAAAAGTAATTATTTTGATCTCAGCAATCTGTCACCAATTGTTTTGAACGGGATTGAATTAAAATTTGAAAATGTTGTAAAAAATCTTGGCTTCAAAATTAATGTCCGTCTAAATTGTGAAGATCACATAAACAATTGCGTAATAAAAATATATTCGACATTGCGAAATTTATGGCATACGTGTGATTGTTTGCCGATTAGAATAAAACTTAAACTAGTTCAGTCCCTTATTATTCCCCATATATCTTATTTTGAAGTCGTATATGGTACTCTAAGCTCTTTGTATACCAAAAACATTCTCGGCTTCACCCTTGAGAATTATCTCAAGGTTCGTAATTTAATATTTTTATTTAAAATCATCAAAAACCGTCAACCAGGATATCTTTTCCGCAGAATAAAGTTTGTGCGATCTTCTCGTACTCACAATATTGTTGTCCCCAAATACAAAACTTTAACGACCTCTAGATTGTTTTTTGTTAGTGCTGTCAGAATTTGGAACTCATTACCAATTTCAATAAAATGTATCAAAACGATTGGATGCTTCAAAACGGCAGTTACAAACCTATTTGCATAATACCCATCCCTGTTATCCTTATCTATGTCAACATACTGTTGAAATCCCTCCCTTTAGACATAATATTATTCTTAGTTATTCCTAAGATTTAAAAAAAATCAAATTGTAATTCATTATATGTTAATATGTGTACAATGAAAAGACTCTGTGTCTTACTGTACTGAAAAATAAATGAAATTGAATTGAATTACTGAGAATTACAATAATGGGTGGCAACTCTAACAAGACATATATCTGCTTAAAAGCTATGTCGCAGTTTTTATTTATTTCCCTAATTTTTCAAAAATACTCTAATAATTTGGACACTTTATTAATCAGTTGAGAATTACAGGTGTATGTTTTCAAATGAACGAAAATATGTGGAAAGGTGATAAATAAATTGAAGCAAAGAGCGATTCGTTCTAACATGAAACAAGAGACATTGAAAGGAGACTCATGAATACAATTGGCATAAGAGAGACTTGAGCGGAAATTTTAAACAGAGGGATAAAGATAGATAATAGTTGAGCTATGTTCGAAAGCATCTCAGAGAAAGAGAGCGTTTTTCGTTTTCTTGTTTTTCCTTTTAATTAATAGGAAAAAAAATTCCATCAAATAGCATAGTAAAAGTCATTAAAAATACAAATCGAGTTTTTTAGACTTCGTCATACTAACGATTTCCTCAATTATAATCAATTGACATAGAAACGCTATCGACAGCCGGTGTGTAAAGTATGTTACTACATATACCACCCACTCGTCCACCTACGTCATCAATGACGTCAGATTCATTACAAAAGCAGCACACAATTGATAACTGTTGTGCAGTTTATAGTTATTTTTATCTCCACGACTCAATGAAGACGTCGTCAAACGAAATTTTTTTAAATAGTTTTCCAATATTTTTTATTTAATTATTCGCATGCCTTTCGCCCGCTTTTTTATAGTTTTCTCTCGTCATTTCAAATTATATGGATTTATGCGGCACACTGTGTTAAATAGTATAGTATTAAGACTACTTCCTCAATTTCATTTCAATCATTTTTATTAAGTTTCATACATTCAACTCAACCTCAACTCAGCCCAATCTTCGGGCTTGCCTTTATTGGTTTCCGACAATTGACACTCAATCGGCGTAGTGTTCAGTCGACTTGTGGCTCAAACCCAAATGCTAATATTAATTAAAAGCGATAAATATACCACTCGATGTACTGCCATTACCCGCCCTACTCCGCCCTCTCTCCTTTCATCGTGTCCACTTACCGTTTGCGGCCTTCTGGGATCAATGTGCGCCAATTTATTAACCGAATGCTCACCACTCTTTTCGGTCGAACGCAACTTCGTCAATGACAAATGTGGCGCGACTGTGTCATTTGATTACTCATTTACATACAAACACATGTAGGAGGTATGTATGAGCATGTACAAATAACCTTTATTATTACTCCTCATATTATTAATATTTTCCCTTTTATTTTATTTCTTTCATATTTTTAGTTAGTCAGTCCATACGCAACGCAAAATGGTTAGTTTATTTGCTTCTTCTGTCGTAGGCGGTTATTTGTTTTCGCTGTTGTTGTTGCTCATTTGTTTGTGTTTTGTGTTTTGTGTTTGTTGTATGTCATAAAAGAGTTTTTCACCTTTTGCCGTGAAAGCGCACAAAAATATTTTTTTTAACTATAAATAAAGTAGGTGAGTAAGATGCGTTTTAATGCTTTCTGAGGCGTAAATTTGAACTTTTTTATTCCAAAACTTTTAAGTAAACTGTAATTTTTACGAGGAAATTATTTAAATGGAAAATTTTGGAGTTATGTGCTGAAAAGACAGCTGAAGGGAACATTTTACATAACGCAGTAAACACAATAGCCAATTTTAAAGATTTTTTTTTATTAGAAACTGGAAGTTATTCGCTGAAAATATAAATCAATAATAGCGCGCCATTCATCACTTTGTTTCGCCAGTTGGAAATACCAAGTGAAACCAGGTCGCTCTCCATCTGATCCTTCCAACAGAGAGGAGATCTTCATCTGGAGTGCTTTCATATATTTGGACGACATGGCGTAGCCAGGGTAGCCGCTGTCTCTTCATTCGCTGAACTATGTCAATATCATCGTATAACTCGTACAGCTCCTCGTTTTATCGTTTCATCGTCTAGGGTATTCGCCTTTGCCAATGCGCAAAGGACCATAAATCGTTCGCAAATCCTTTATCTCGAAGACCCACAAAGCCGACTCATCAGATGTTTCACTATACAGTAGGACGGCTATTATCAGCGACTTGTAGAGTTTGGTTTTCGTTCGCCAAGAGAGGACTTTACTTCTCAATTTTCTACTTAGTCCAAAGTAGCACCTGTTGGCAAGAGTGATTCTACGTTGGATTTCAAGGCTGACGTTATAATTGGTGTTAATGCTGTCCCATAGATAGACGAAATTATCTACGACCTCGAAGTGATGACTACCAACAGTGACGTGGGAGCCGAGCCGCGAATGCGATGACAGGAGATATTTCGTCGTGTCCTCGCTCACTACCAGACCCATTCGCTTCGCTTCTTTATCAAGTCTGGAAAAAGCAGAACTAACCGAGCAGTTTTTGATGCCGATAATGTCAATATCATCGGCGTACGCCAGCAGCTGTACACACGATAATGAATCACCTTATCTGAAAACTCGTTTGATACAGAACGGCTCAGAGAGGTCCATCCCAATTCTGACTGCGCTTCTGGGTTTACACAGCCGTATAAGTTTCGCGGGGATACCAAATGCAGACATAGCGGCGTAGAGTTAGCTCCTTTCGTTCTGTGGAAGACTGCTTTAAAATCGAGGAAGAAGTGATGGTTGTCGATCCTCTTTTCACTCTTTGTTGACGGTGGGCTTTAGTATTTCACACAAAACGCTCGATAGGGCCTTATCTGCAATGTTGAAGAAGCTTATCCGACGGTAATTGGCGCAGGCTGTGGGATCGTTATTTTTATGGATTGCGAGAGTACACTTACGTTCCAGTCGTCGGGCATGCGCGTTGTGGTCGATCGCAAGATTGAGAAGTAGGCAGTCTGTTTTCTCTCCACTGCAGCTCGACATTCCTCATCATACCAGCTCTTTTTCTGGCACTGTCGAAAGCCAAGTGTTTTGGTAGCGGCGGTACGTAGGGTGTTTGAGATGCCGAACCTTCTTTGTGCGGATGCGTATGTGCGCTGCAACAAGATAGTGGTCGATCTGATTTTGTGTTTTTCGATCAGGGGACAGCCAAGTAGCATGATGTATTATATTTTCTTGTGCTGGAATCGAGTACTACAGACAACCATATTTTGGACCCCGGCGAAGTCGATCAGCCTCAACCCAATTGTTTTCCGACAGTCGGACCAAAAATACCTTCTTTGCCTAACCTAACGTTGAAGTCGACAAGCGAATTTTGACATCGTTGCAGGCGCAGTGCTCATAAGTGCGTTCGAGGCATCTTTGGTCACATCGCCCTTCTCTTCCATCGGAGCGTGGGCGCAAATCAGCGTGGTGTTAAAAAATTTTGCTTTGATGCGGGTTTTGGCTAGACGTTCACCCACCGTAGTGAATGCCAGTACTCGCCACCACAAATCTGACAACAAATTTGAGCTCCTTTATATGGCCGCTGTAGTTTATTTCACAAGGACCAACTTTCATCCGTCCTTGTCCCGTCCATCGCACTTCTTGGTCGGCGGTGGTGCCAACCTTTAATTTTATTAGGTGCGTGCCCTCAAATCGTGATCCTTAAAACATTTTCGGGGGTCGTCACCAATAGAGGGCTCTCTCATCCGAGGCACATATTGTTTCTTCATTGGAGTTTATTTTTCATGTGGTCGGTCTTAAACCCTACATACAACTGCATGGAATTCGCCTTTTCACTTTAGCTCGCCTCCAAACGAATGTTTTGTTTTATTTTATTTTGTTTTGTTTTATTTTATTTTGTTTTGATTTACTTTATTTTATTTTATTTTGTTTTATTTTACTATATTTTATTTTATTTCAGTTTTTTTGATTTTATTTTATTTTAATTTACTATATTTTATTTCATTTTATTTTATTTTATTTTATATTATTTTGTTTTATTTTTATTTTATTTTATTTTGTTTTGTTTTGTTTTCTTTTATTTTATTTTGTTTTGTTTTGTTTTGTTTTCTTTTATTTTATTTTTTTATTTTATTTTATTTTTTTTTTTTACTTTATGTTATTTTCTTTTATTTTTATTTTATTTTATTTTATTTTATTTTATTTTATTTTACTATATTTTATTTTATTTCAGTTTTTTTGATTTTATTTTATTTTATTTTACTATATTTTATTTTATTTCAGTTTTTTTGATTTTATTTTATTTTATTTTACTATATTTTATTTTATTTCAGTTTTTTTGATTTTATTTTATTTTATTTTACTATATTTTATTTCATTTTATTTTCTTTTATTTTATTTTATTTTATTTTATTTTATTTTATTTTATTTTACTCTATTTTATTTTATTTTATTTTATTTTATTTTATTTTATTTTATTTTATCTTCCTTTATTTTATATTATTTTATTTCAGTTTATTTTATTTTATCTTCCTTTATTTTAAATTATTTTATTTCAGTTTATTTTATTTTATTTTGTTATATTTTATACAATATATTTAGTTTTCTTTATTTTCTTTTTTTCTTTTATTTACCAAAATTTTTATTTTGTATATGTATTTGCTTTTGCTTCAGTTAATTTGAAAAGTTATGAATCTCAACCGGAATTTCTGTTAAGGGGTGTGGGCATGGCATGTTTAGTGATTCGGAGACCTCGATTCAGAATATGCTCCGCTACAGAAATCATAACAGCTCTTGATTGATAGGCTACGCTAAATATATACATTTGTTCACATACTTACATACACATTAGAAGCACAAATTTTTATGTTATGTTTGTGTGTGTATGATTCCTAGTTTTCCATGCCAAATTGGCAATTATCCGTCATCCTCATTGCCTGTATTTTTACATAAAACTAATGGTTTGGCACTGCGCTTGGCCATTTGAACGT
>JAWMAG010000005.1:1070000-1075000 GCA_037013455.1 Ceratitis rosa | reverse complement strand
TGATTTTTTATAAAATTTCCCACGATCAAAGTCCAACCAGATAAATTATTTAGGTTACGTATACGCACTGTTGTCTGAAAGGAGTTTAGATTCGATGCTTCGTACTATTCCATTCAATAATGGAAAATTTTGTAAATTTGTAGTAAACTTAATATTTGTTCAGTAAAATAAAATATTCAAAATAATGCAATGAGGAAATTAAAACAAAAAACAAAAAAGAGGAGCTCTGCCTTCATGAATACATATATGACTCACTGCCTTTCGGTCACTACCATTTTCATTTGATGTTGCTGTAAGTGATCCACTTTTCATCACCAGTCAACATCCGCCTCAGAAATGGATCGGTTTTTTCATAATGCAGCAGCATGGCGTTGATGGAAATTCGATCTATGAGGTTTTTCTTGTTAACTTATCCGGCCTTTTTCATGTGATTTCAATTTTTTTTTTTGTGCAATGTTTAACTTCGGGGCAATTGAAATTGTGATGACGGTCAGACTCGAAGATTTCCATTATTATATCGATATTCTGGACAATGGGCCTTCCTTAGTTAAAAGTACGCTGAAGGTTCGCTTGAACCATTTGCCATTTTGAAATAGTCTTAACCCTCATAAGCCGCAATGTCGGTTTTATTTTCTTCCAGCAGCAGTGATGACGAATGACAATTATATTATATATATATAGGTATTTATTTATACTACATGCATTTTTATATAAGATAATATGTACACAAACTCTTACTTAATGACCAACAACTAGACAATGCGCTCCGCCTATTAGCTCACTGCATAAGCGTTAAGTGCGCGCTTGAGTGCAATGCAGAACCATTAAGAGTGGCAATTACGCCTCATTGTATACCATAACAAATGTATGTATGTATGTATGTATGTACGTATAGGGATAAGTATGCGAAAATACCAACGAGTATACCATATGTATATAGTATATGTATGTAAGTATGTATATATACATATATATGTATTAATGTGTTAATATATGGTCGCATGTAGATTGCATTTTGCTGCAGGCCATCAACCGCAGGAGCTTACATGCTTTTAAGTCAATGCTTAAGTGTCATACCCACACACATATATACATATATACATATTTATGCAACACATATGTACTCGTATTTGTACATATGTATATGCACAGCTAATAGTAGTTTGTCTATTTGCTCTGAGCCATTTGACTATAAACAAGCTTTAGAAAACTACTTACTCATACATGTATGTACATACATAGGTGTGTGTTATATTTACACATATGTATATACAATACAAGTACATTTAATGATATGCATATATTTATTTTTACATTTATGTAAGACTTTAATTACGTACTCAACGTTGCTGTAAGTAAACATATGCATACATAAGTATGTATGTATGTATATATGTATGTTAGATATGCAAATAAGCATGTAAATTTTGTATTTGTATGCATGAAAATAGATAATAAATTCGCTTGTATATATACTCACATATGTACATACGAGCACATGGAATTTATGTATATATTTTCACATGTAAGTGTGTTTGTATTCTGTTTTGGATTCAGATTGCAGTAGTGCATGCCTTATTGGCATTCCTTATACGCATTTCACTTCATATATTTACAATAATTTCAATTATGCACCGAAAATGTATATGTTTGTATGTAATATATATGTAGCTATACATATTTACATTATCGTTAAAGCATGAACTATTGGGTTGCCGTAAAAGAAATCGGTAATTTAAAAAAAAAAAATAAACACATTTTCTCAAATTTTATAATGAACTTTAATTAATTATGTAATTCGCCATTTCGCCATCTTTCCGGCAACATTATTATTCCACGCTCATAGAATCTCTGGCCTTTAGCAGCAAAAAAAACTGCACCAAGTACGATTTTATAGCCTCGTGATTTTCGAAAGTTTTATAATTTAATGAGTTCTACAAAGATCGAAACAAATGGTAGTCTGACGGTGCATGGGCAGGGTTATATGATGGATTCATCAACAGTTCCCAGCCAAACTCTCACAGTTTTTCGCGAGCGACCAAAGATGTGTGCGGTCTAGCATTGTCCTGGTGGAATATGACACCTTTACGATTTAGCAGCTCAAAAATATACCACAACCTTCCAATCCCACCAAACTAACAGCATAATCTTATTTTTTTTTTTTTATGAATATCAGCCTTTGAAGTGCTTTATGACGCTTCATCATGCTTGGACCATGATCGTTTTCATTTGACATTATTATAAACAATCTATTTTTCATCTCTGGTTATGATTTGTTTCAAAAACGGTTCATATTCATTGTGTTTAAGATGCATATCACTAGCATTGAAGCCACTTAATAAATGAAAAAGGTCCTTTGTTACATTTACCTCAGCGGACATATGAAGGATTCGTGGTAAAAGACTCCGTCACCGGTAGATGAACGTCTCACAAAAATCCGCCTCAGAACGAATTTCTTACACATGTCGCTGGATTGTGCCTACGAACGTACAGAAGAGAAAGTCAACGCGATCATGAATGATTTTTGGACGTCTGGGGCGTACTCATGAGCGTTTCCCCGATGTCAAAAATGTGCTTTGTGAATTTACAGCCAGGTTAAGCAAAGAAGGAATTTTTGATACTATAGTCAGAAAATTTTGTCTCCACAACGAAACAATCCCAAATCGCTTCGGCGGCGCCCAATATTTCGTTGTCGATAGTATTAGATTCTAGCTCAATAAAATTCATCAAGCCAGATCGAAAAGCTGAAAACTGGCATGTCTTCAGGGCACTTGAGGTGAGTACCCCACATTGACTCGGACAACTACTATATAGCAGTAGCAAGACAGCCGAATGTTTTTCTACTTAAACTACATACCTGCTCTCAGAGAACATTTACCAGCAACTTGATGTATGGGAACTGTGGAACGACACCTTTGGCAGAGCCAGAGAAAGAGCTGGTACTTTGCAAGATGTGAAGATAGGAAAAGAAAGAGGCCAAGATGCGTGAGTAAGAAGAGCTTGAGAAGCTAACCGATAGAGATAATGTGCGAAAATTTTACTAATTGAGGCCACGGCTTACATAAGGTTTCAAAACAGGGCCAAACTCTTGTAGGGACAAAAAGATGTGATGTAACGACTGTTACCCCGATTCCACAATCGACGACGATGGACCAGATGATTCATAACCCGATTATAAAGAAGTTCGAATAGCAATTATTCCCCGCAGGGGCCGATGGATTTGCTAGCCGAGCTATTGAAATACGGCAGCGAAATACATAAAACCTAAATGCTAATTGTGACATTAGATTAGGCTGATTGCCCGAAGTTAGACTGGCAAAATCAGCTGTGTCAACTGCACATCTAAAATATGCATGAAGGGAAATTCAAATTCCCCCGGTTTCTATCTTCCTAAAAGGGCACTTCCATCGACTCCCTCAAAAGCATTCCTCACCTCATCTCAACTTCCTTCCTCTGGATTTGTACAGCAAAGTGACCTGTAACGCAACTAAATTGAATGCAGTAAAACCTTGGAAGGACATCAGTATAGGGCATACTAAAATATTATACCTTGCAGAAATGCCAAAGGAGAGGAAAGGGTTACACCACCTCCAGTATGTGCTTCAACAATATTTTCTTCCACGAGAATCCCGAACAGAAATGAATAGGAAAATACAAACGATCTCGATCATAGAACCATAGTCATCTTAACAGACGGCTCAAATCTCGGTGAAAAAATGGGCTCTCAATACCAGACCACTGCAGCGTCTTCCAAGCAGAGCTCTTGGCAATCATGGAAGACGGCGAAAATCAGTTACGAAATTCAAGCAATACCACATTAAAAATGTCTCGGAATTAGAAGACATCTGAACACACTCTCAACTAAACTGAACTCTGCAGGCAATTGCATTTCAGATGAGCTAGCGAGAGAATGAACCACTTTTTCTTTACCTTTGTCCACGGCAAAATATATGCTAAAACTGACATTTACCAAAGATGGCTGAATGAGATCATGTGCAGCGTGTCTAGAGAGCTACGGCCGATATTGGATGCGAAACAATCTTAACATAACGGCAGACATAATAACAGGTCACTGCTTAATGGGTTTACACGGGAAAAGAATGGTCTACCACTCATTGAACATTTCACTGCCCAGTCTTTACAACTGCGCGCCACAAGTTCCTCGGGAAACACTACTTCGACTGCCTCGTTGAGCTAGCTTAAACCGTACTCGGAAATCTTGTTGCTTTTGTAGGACACACGATTTGGTTCGTACATTTGAGAAGGTGTAGACTGAAATATCACAACGGTATCACAATGGACCTATTGGCCTGAGTGCCTTGGTCCCTCACCATCAACTTAACTCAAGTCATTATTTGCAGTTTTCTATTCATTTTAAGCGCTTCCTTTTTTGTCCAAGTATTTCAATAAATGCAAAACTAATTAAAACTAAAAAAAATTACGAATAACTAACAAGCCAACAAAGTGAAATTATCGATAAAAATTCCGATAGCCTTTCACCTGTTTAAACGCGCAAATTAATAAGTTCCCCACTTAAAACATTCTACGAAGTTAGCGGTTTTATTTACATACCTATAAATATTTTAAGAACTTCCAGCCGCTCATTCGACATAACGAGTTTTTCAACGCTGACTCATATAAACATATACTCGTACGTACATACCACTTGTTTGTCGTATAAATATTTATGCACGTATGATTTTGCGCCAACCAGCCAGAGGCAATAAATTATTTAGCCATTTATGAAGAAAACAATTTTTTGTGCTTTTGAAAACTGTAAATATGTTAAATCGTAAGCGTTGAGACTTTAATTAAGATCAGCTATGTGGAAATGGTGAATTTATTGGTTTGTTTTTGTGGGCGTTCGCTAGTTCTCGGGTGTGTGAGGTGTGCGGCGGAGGATAATTCCGCAGTTTTAACAATAAATATTCATGAAGTGTTTCATATTTTGCTTTTGTAATTTAATTGCATTCACAAATAAATTTCTGAACTCTTAATAA